>PVKS010003674.1:0-101133 GCA_004027875.1 Aplodontia rufa
GGAGTCAACTTCCTAGAAGAGGGACACTGCCCTGTGCCTTGGTGTGTGCAGGGTGGGGACACCGCCAGCCTGCAGCAGAACTGGGCTGGGCATTGCCACAGAGATGCATCCTCTCTGTACCTTCTGGCCGGGAGGTGATCCAGCACAGATTCAGCTCCCTGCCTCTTCTCTAGAAGGTGCTGGAGAGATCGTTTCTTCTCACCCAGGTGGTCCTGGGAATCACTGGTCACTGGCCCCACCAGGCCTTGCCCCAGGGCTCAGAGCCACCATCGCCCATGTTTTCATCTGAACTGGCCCTGGATGGAGTCTGCTGCTGCCTCCCACCTGGGAAAGCTTATAGGTGAGTGAACAAGAGCTTAAAAGAGAGGGAGACACACCTGTTCGGTCCCCCAACCTCCTAGTCTGCAGTCGCTAAACATGTCACCTGAATCTTTATGTTACAGTCTTCCTCTTCTTGGAGCTTAGGCCACCAGCTGCTTTTACCAAAGAAGTCAACATGCTGCACCAAGAGTCACCTACTGTCCCTTCCAATTCCATGTGGTAATTTTCTTTACCACAGCTGCGAGTGTCAGATTTCTTTATAACACACAAACCCCCTGCCCCTTTACTATTCCTGGGCTGCCTTCAGTGACCAGCTATCTTATTTGTCGATGCTGCAACCATTCTGTCAGCAACAATCCCTCTTGTGTCAAAATGAAGAAAATAAAACAAGGAGAAGCTGTCACGTGACCTCACATGTGTGGCGTCATGTGACATCTGTGTGTCACCAATCTGGACCTCTGTACAGGTTTCTAACAGGTCCACTATGGTGATTGATGCCTGGAAGACCACAGAGACAAGGGGGGGCCCTCAGAGACAGTGAACCCCATGAGAATCTCCAATATCAAATGCAAAAGTCGAGGGCATGTGCCAGGCAGGTGACAGTACCTCTCTCAGGATGCATCTCAGTTCCACCTAGCGCCTAAGGAGGACGGCCTCACAGGCTTCTCCTAGTCTCAGTGTGATCTAGACCCAAATCGATTTGATAGCCTATCCCGGAAAATAAGAACTTCTGTTTTAAGTGTTGTATGTGTTCTGAATTCATTTCCTATACGTTATCATTTAAAACGCTGCTTGCTGAAATTGGCGCACTGAGCCTGGAGACTTACTCTTGCAGCCACAGGAACACCATGTCCTGGACAGATGCAGCAGTGCTGGAGTGGGGCCAGGCATCTGGTGTTGCTGGTGGCCTGGCTTGCTGCTGGTGGAACTTGTCTTGGTAGTTGTGACAGGACTTAGAGCTTGACACTCAACACCCTTGACGAAAAATGGCTAATGAGGGACAGATAGAGGGAACAGATGCCATATGACAACCTTCAAACAGGCAGGGTTTTTAGTCTCTACAGCTGCACCCAACCTGCTCCCTCCATCTCTCTATAAATCAGCACGTAGACGGTGATATGAAAATATTCTCTTTTTGGGGTTTATATTAAACCAACTTTAAGATCAGCTACTTTGCATCACATTTTTCCTTTGAACAATTTTTTCTTTGTATCTTTCTTTTTCTTTTTTTTTTATTAGTTCAACGTAGCCTTACATATTGGAGGGAATAGTTGTTATTCATGTGTACATGGGTATTGACATAGTGACACGGTAAATTAAGCCTGATCCTAGTCTACTCTCATTCACCCATTCCCCAAACGCATATCTTCTCTGTAATCCCACCATGCTATAGTATGAAAATACTGCCCTTTAATAATAGTTTTCATACATGTGCATGGAATCAAGATCAAGATGCAGGAGGCTGGGGTGTGTCCTGGTTCTTCTTGTGATGCCATGTTGTACACAATCATAGAAAGTGTCCTGGGTAGGGGGGTGAGAAAGACCTGCTTACTGTCACAAAACCCATGGGAAAATTCCCTTACAGGACAGAAGGGACTCACCGTGGCATCTGCTTACGTTGCTTCCTATTTGGCTCCAACACCACAAACTCAGTAAATATGATACAACTGGAAACATTTGGGAACTGACACAGATTCTTCTATAGCATCATAGAAAAAAAAATGTTTGTGACCAGAAAAACTTAACCAAAAAAAAATCACAGACATGCAGTAATTAAGTGGAGTAACAGAGGATCTCAGAAAAGCAGGTGACTATGGGAAGAAGGGTCAATTTAAAAAATAATCATAAAGTTGAAGCCACTTTCTTACCCTTGGGTTTGTTGTTTCCAAAAAGAAAGTGTATAGCAAACTTAGGAAGAATTTATGGGATATTTCCCACATCATATGTTATGCAAATCATAATCATTCCATATGCTGTTTGGCTTGTTTATGAAGTTTAGGAGTAACTATTTAGAAAAATGCATGCCTAATGGGATCCGGAAAAGCTGATGCTTTTAAAGAGAGGCCCATATGTTACCGCTACAGATAATTTTTTCCAAGATATGGATAATGCCTGTAAGCAATTTGTTTCTGTATAAATTAACTCTCCTCACTACCTTGGCTTTGAGATTATAATAAAAAGGCAAGATATTTCATTTTTATACAGAAATTATATTGGATGCTACACTTTTAGTTATTGCTTCCTGTTCAATATTTGTTGCAAGAGAACCTAAATTATTTTTACCAGTATTTAGCACTTGCTATACTAACTTAGATTTGTTATGACTTCTTTAAAAAAGCCCTCTTACTATGCATCTGCATGATTTAACCAAAAGTTAATGTTCCTGTCATATTTTTACTTATCTATGCTATAAGCATCATGTGAAGCTACCCAGGAACCCTCTTCTTCCATACATTGGAAAAGGCATTTTGTCACCAATCCATAAGTTCCAGAGTCGCCATTCTGGAGAAATATTAAAGAAATGGTGTAAAGACAATAGTTTCCTTACTTGTTCAAATTCATCAGAAATAGGCTATGTGTGAGCCTGTGTGGCTGACTGGGCTAGTGTCGTGGAGATTTGCTGATTGGAAGATGGTAACACAGAACATTGTTATTTCTGCAAATGCAGAAAAGGGACCAAAGCACTTGACCTGAATCTCCCAAAATTCACAGGATGAAATGCTGTAGTTGTGTTTGGAGACAGGGTCTTTACAGATGTGATTAAAATAAAATGAGGTCATTAGGGTAGGATGCAAATTAATCTGAACTCTGTCCTTGTAAGAGGAAATTAGGACACATGCACACAAAGGGAAGCCCATGGGGACACAGGGGAAAGTGACCGTCTGCAAGCCAAGGAGATAAGTCTCAGGGCAAACCAACCCTGCTGATAGCTTGATCTTGGACCTCCATCCTCCAGAACCTAAGAACACACATTGCTGTTTTCTCTGCCCAGTCTGCCATGCTTGGCTCCATTGGAGGGACCGAGGCTGAGAAGCAGCTTTATGATGGACAATGGAATCCTGCTTTGCAAGGGGAAGAGCAATTCTCTCTTTTTGGTTTCAGAGAGGGGTTTTGGCAAGTGCATGGAACGTGGAGGAGGAAGTTCAAGTTCCTCTTGCAAGAATCATGGAGCTTCACTCCAATAAGCCTTCAGAGGTTATTTGTGACACATCCATAAAAAGTCTGTGTAACTCATTTCCCCCAGGATGTTTTAATATAATCCTAAAGACACTAAAATACGCATTTAAAGCAAAAATACAGCCTTTCTGTGGGGCTCAAGGGTTTTAGCTGTGGGGGTAAATTTCATGCATATTTTTCCTGTGTTGATCTTCAGCTGACTAATTTATTCAGTCACAAGCTTTAAAGGAGTCTTTTGGGATGCCAATAAGAAGACAAGATTTTATTCTCAGATGTGAATCAAAATTGCTCCAATTTTTAGGTATTCTTCACTAATATAAATATTTTCTAAGCTTGAAAAACATTCTCTACAACTCTTGTTATCTAAGAGTTCCTAAAAATGGCAGACAAAATGTGTATTCTCTTCAAATAAATCTCTGAATTTATTTTTTTATTTCAATTTCCTGGGTTATTTTGTTGTTGTTGCTGTTTGTGGCAGGAGGAATTGAACCCAGGGCCTCCCACATGCTAGGCAAGCCCTTGACCATTAAGCTATTCTTTCTGCATTTGAGTTTATCTTTATTATCATGCTGTTGAAAGAAAACTGATGGTTTAAGTCATCAATAAATATTTTCAGCCATGAATTTTTTTTATAAAAATAAATAATGGAAAGCAAGAATATGTTTTCAAAATACGTCAAAGTAAAGGATTCTTGGAGCTGGAGCGGTGGCTCAGCTGTTGCAGCACTTGCTTGGCATGTGCAAGTACACGGGTTCGAATCCCAGCACCACGTACACAATGAAGTGGTGGAGCAATGAAAGTCACAAGAAAAAAATACTAAATAAAAATTAATTCTCTCTCTCTCTCTCTCTCTCTCTCATTGTCTCTCTTTCTAATAATAATAATAATAATGCATTCTTTTCTATCACTGAATAACAAATCACCAAAAACTTGGCAGTTACACACAAGATATTATTTATTATCTCAAAATTTCTGTAGTCTCACACTACTGCAATGTTGAGGTCAAATGGTATACAATGTCATCTAGATCCCAAGATCTTCTTCAAGTTCCTATGGTTGAAAAACCTGAGTTCTTCTTCACTGTCTGCCGTCTGGGGCCACCAAAAGATCCAGAAACCTCCCACTTATCTTAGCCACAGGGACCTCACCATGCAGCAGCTGACTCCCCCAGCCCAGTTCACCAAGACCTTTCTGCAGCACAGCGTCTCAGGGCTGTGGCATCCACCTTTGCCCTCCTGTTGGCTGCAACCCCATCTAAGATCCTGCCTTTGCTCAAGGAAACAGGATGTCATGTGTGTGTGACTACGCGAGGGTCACCGCAGGATGGACACCACCACAAAGGAAAAGGGTACCATCGTAAAACCCTGCCAAAGCGCACAGTAAACCTGAAGGTACATTAATACAGGAAGCAGGGGAGGGGGACCAAAAAAAAATGACAAATGACAAATATTTTGTAATTATAAAAAAAATGTCTCTACAAACTGAAGTTCAGGAGGGCACGAGGAGAGCAAACTGGCACAGGACAAGAGGACGGTGGAAGAGAAGAGGGAGGAAAAACTCATGTACCAGTCGGTAGTTACCACTCCCCTTATGATTTAAGAGACAAAGTAAAAGGCACAGCATCGAATCAGTGGCATGCCATGGTCTGGATAAAGTCTGAGTGTAACCACAGACTTCACAAGATGAAATGCAGACCCCACTTGGAGGAATTAGGAAGGTGGGCACTGAACCTGACCATGGTGTTCAGAGATGGGTCATTAGCAAGGTGCTCAGGGTTAAATAAGGTCATCAGGATGGAGACCCTGTGACTGAATCCTACTGGCTTTGTAAGAGAAGGAAAGAGATCGGAAATCCCCTTCCCTCCAACACACACATGTCTTGTCCATTCCCATGTGCAGCTTTGGGATTCTATGAGTGAGGAGACCATCAACAGATGAAGCTGCTTGACCTTGTGCCTCTAAAACTATTAGCTAAAATGAACCTCTTTCCTTTATAAAGATGCCTGCCCCAGGTATTGTGTTATAGTAAGAGGAAATGAACTAATATATTACCTGAGAAGAGAAATTGAAAGTAGAGTGATACAAATGGAAGGCAGGGAAAGAAGATCTAAGTCAAAGGTCTAGGGAGTGTACCAGGGCATAACGTGGAAAAGTCAGAACAGAAACTAAACCAAAGATGCAAAATATAAAGGAAACGCAGGAGAGAAAGAAATACCACAGCATGTGTAGTATTTTTATGATGAATGAAATAGCTACAGAAAATAGGTCACATTTGAGACAAGTAATCTACAAGGGTATGAATTAGAAAATCTTCAGGGTAAATAAAGATTACAGCAACTCATACTTCATCCTTGCTAGCTCCAGTTTCCAAAAGACAATAGGACATCATTCATTAAGCACTTACAGGAAAAATGAAGACCTGAGACAGCCTCAGCCTGTCAAGACATCGTTGACCTGTGAGGGCCACCAAGATGAAATGTATCAGAAATATGAAGAAAAAACATCCTTTGTCCTTTTTTATTTTTAAAAAAAGGAGAGAGTCCTTCTTGAAATAAACTTAAAGACAACTTTAACTGTGACTTTATTGGATTATGAGCAGTTCAAAAGTGAACTAATGCAACTCAGAATTAATTTTAAAGTAAAAATAAGATTAAAATACCTGGTAATGAATATCAAAAGCTGTTCAGCAAAAAAAAAAATTCTACTTGTGGTGCACACGGATCAATATATGTGAAATTATATGGCTTCAAAAGTAATTTTTGAGTGCAGTTATGTTTCAATATTGAAATAAAGAGCAGCATGAGTAACAAAAAATATCATAGGTACTTCACTTTACAGAAGCCGAAATAGAGCCAGATTCTTGGTTCTGATAATTAGGTAAAGGAGAAGATAAATACTAAAAGGAATGACATTTTATTCTTTCCTTCCAAAACACCACACCATAAATAGAAAGCAAACATAAAGATCAGAAAAGAATAAATAAATAAATAATAAACAACAATATAACAGAAGAAAATAGTACAGTAACTTTCAAGAAGAAAAGAAGTCATATTAAGATTTAATATTTGAGATAGTATCACCATAATGTTGAAATAGTTGTAAAACAGACAGAAAGTAACAGAAAGCTACTAGGATTGAGGTCCTCAGAACCACATGCAGTTCTGATGTAACAAAGATAACACAGAGTTTTAAAAACGCAGAATTAAGATGTGAGCACTACAAATGTCAAGATCTCCAAATATATGCCGACCACAGAGCAACTTATAAGTGCATTTATTCAAAGTGAACCCTGCACACATCATGCCCTTCTAGATGTGGAGGAGATGCAGGTGATATTGCTGGGCATAATGCTGACATAATAGCAGAATTGTAGCTTTTTCATTTGTGTGGGTGCTTAGTTTTCTTTCCTGGTGTTGTTTGGAAGGTCTGCTTTGGTACTTAGTTTTGATTCTAAAATTCATGTCTGATTCGCTCAGCTGTTAACTCATGCTCTCCATCATCAATTCCGATCCTTGAGTGCTGAGCCGAGTGCACCAAATTCCATGGATGAACGATTTTTCAAATGAATGAGATAAAGGGGACCAAAATTTGCCCAAGGTGCCAGCCTTATCTGGATTGTTACTCACGAATATATTTCTCCAAAATTAGCCTAGCCCTGTGATCATCCAAGAAAACTCTGCTGCTTTAGAATATAAAATAACTCTGGGAAAAGGCATGCAGACAACCCAGCACTCACAGACATGGATCATCGGACCTGAGTAGAAACCTTCCCTTAGGTTTTAGGTAGGATCATTGTTAATCCACGAACCATACAAAGGAATTTCAGCCCGGTTCTTCTCACAAATATCCAAGAGGTCTTCTCTACAGGTGTGGGTTTTACACCACACGTGCTGAGGATGAGCAGCTTTTTGTAAGACAGCTGCGTGTCCCAATTGCCCCTTGCTTCCCCTCCCCAATTCTCCTTCCAGCCTCTGCTTTCCATTGCTACCTGCAGCACATCAGCCCAGAGACGGCTGCAAGGAGCAATGCAGGTAACGGGCACACATCACCCTGAGACTAGCCTGGGAAACACGCATCGCCCACTGTAAGGGGAGATAGTTAGACTCTCCCCATTACGTCCCACAAATGTGCGTTTTCAAATACAGATGAAGTTTGCGCTATTTTCCATAACTTCCGTTTCCTGTGCAACACCAACTCTTCATGGCTGCTTAGAACAGTAAGACATAGGTGTGCCTTTACTCACTTATGAACTTTAAATATGAGAAGAGAAGCAGCAACAGGGACATACTCACCTGGGTTTATGTAGTTTATTTTACTTAGATGTCAAAAAATGATATCCATTTAGCTGATTCTATCTGTATCTTTGGACTTGCGCATGATATTGCAGTCCATTTGTCTTTCCCTTGCAGATTGGTCCATTCAGATTTAGAAATGTGCAGGTTGGTTAAAGGATGAAGCTGTCTCTGTGCCTAGGCAATCTGTTTAGAAGCCTCTGTCTTTTCTCTGCTCTCTAAAGGTTCTGTTCAGAAAGCTCACGGACATACCTCTTAGTTCCTTCGTGAAATGCGTATTGGCTGAATGATGGAGGCTTCTCTGTGCCAGGAACTGTTCTAGACACTGGAGATAGAGAAGTAGCAATAAATAAACAGAAGGTGAATAGATAAAATCACTCACTCCCTGGGAATTATCCCTCTATGAGAAAAGACACCATAAACAAACTATAAAGGTGGCCAACAGTGACAGACACACTGAAAGATGGGGGCAGCCAGAGGGGATGGCAGACAAACGAAGGGTCCTGGAAGGCCCCATCAAGATGGAACCCTAGGGAAAAACACTTAGAGCTGTGACCATGCCTGGGGGACATTCCTGTGTCCAAGGGTGGGCAGGTCTGGGGATGGATATGGGTGTAGCTACCAGGAGAAGTGATGCATGCAGGAATCAGCACAGAAGGATGTCATGAGGTTCAGAGGGTGGAGGGGAAACAGCTGGAGAATCCAAACACAGCAGCAAGGGGCCAAGTGGGCACATTGGCTGCTGGAGGGGAGGTGGAGGATGTCCAGGGCCCCAGGAGGTCAGCCCTGAAACAGTCATCCCTCCGGTATGGTCAGCCTGAGAGAGAGCTCAGTAGAGGCCTGAGAGACAGGGCTTGAAGAATTGAGGAGAAATGTGAATTGAACAAAGTGCTGAAGAGCTGAGAGCCCCTGCAGGGGGCTCATGCCACCGTGCTGGGCAGGTGGTTTTAAGGGTCTGAAGTGACAGCACATTTGTGGACAGTTGGTAGACACTGTTGTGCATCACGCCTCTGCGTGTCTCCATTACAGAACTCCTGCTGGTTTATCTTGTCTCTTCCCACAGGGATCAAACCCATTTCCTCCTTCTGTTTTCAGTTCCTGCAGAGAAATCTTCCCCTGTTCCATTTCTAAAGCGGTCACTTTCTCACGTCCTCACCACACTCTCCTACTTTAGCGCATCTCATCTGTCTCTTCCTGTCCGTGCACACGCTGTGTCTACTCTAAGCTCATTGGTATCCACAAAACCTGCCACAATACACGTTAGCCTTAGTTGAACTGATTGCATCCTGACAGTAGCACTTGTCACATATTTATACCCTGATAACATCTTCACAATCCTGTTGTCTTTTCAGATGCCCCAAAAAACACAGTTAAATTTAGGCTTCCCTCTACAATATAAATGATGAGTTTAGATCCCCCATTTCTCAGTTTATAGAAACTGGAAGCCCTGAGGCTTGAAAGCCCCAAAGTCTCAGTGCCTACTTCCCTCCTAGCTCTAGAGTTTTCCAGAGCATTCCAGTTCTGCCTCCTGCTGTTTACACAGCCAACCTGCAGCAAGCGTTTGAGTTAGAAGAACATGCTGAAAGGCAGGGGTCCTAGTGCGCTCACAATTCCTGCAAGGACCAAGGCGCATCAGAAGTCCTAGTTTCTACAGCTCCTACCGACCGCTGGGCCTCCTCTTTTTGCCTGCTCTCAGGTAACAGAGCATCCCCATGTACCTGCGGCTTCCTCCTCTAACCTCACAGTCTCTCTCGGTTGCTTCTCCCTTCCTTTCTGCAGAATAATAAGAACATTTGATTCTCCTTGTTCTATGGAGAAGCTTACTTTGTCCTGACCCCCTGGGGCTCACCAACAGCTGGGATCCTACCTGAGTTAATGCAGAGGGTAGGAGATATTCTTCCAAATATGATTTTACACCCAACAGTGAATTCTGTAGCCTGATGTGGAGCCAAAATGAGGCCCCTACCTTGTATTCAAGTGTGCAAGTGCAGAATGTCAAATATTGGCCAAGTGTTCATATAACCACTTTAAAAGTGCAGTATAATTCTTAGGATTTGAATGGTATCTACGCTAAGCAAAACTAATGAAAAATGAAAAACTCATTCTCTTAGATTTTCTGCACTCTAAATTCCAAACAATTAACTTGCATGCTTGCATGATTTCTTTACTGAATTGGTGGAAGGCATAAGTTGCTCAGGTATCACAGAGAGGCAACCTAAGACATTCGTCTTGATTTCCTTATTCCCACAGGTACCATTTCCAAATAAATATATGCACTCCATAAAATCTATGTCATAAATATAGACAGCTGACTCATAATGCTAGCTAACAGGATTTCAATCTTTTCTCCAAAGACTGTGCAAAGCAATTCAGCTCCCATCCAAGTAGGAAAAAGATCTCTAAAACCTGTATTTTTAGCATGCATCTTTCCTTCTTATATAAGAATGCTGAAAACAGCGTGAGCTCATTCCTGGGGCAGAAAAACCTTCCAGAGGTGTGCGTTGCTCTTTCCTTCCCTGGGTGCTATCATTGTACACATGCCCCTCAACGAGTTACTAAAATACTGTCACATAATTGACCAATAAATGATTACTAACAATGCGTTCTGTATGAGATACCTAATACCTTGGGACAAATAATGAGATATAAGACACAGCTCTCACATAAAATCTGTATGTGTTGCAGTCCTGACGTTGACGTGGAGAAACTCAGAGATTATACAGAGCATGCAGCAGTCTTTGCTGCTGATGTAGAAACAGGTGAAATGGGGACAGTGTTTGCACGAAGAAAGTAGGGGGCAAGAGTGTGTGTGCACATGCACACGCACGCCAACAAGTGTGCCCCACGTGTGCACTTTTGTGCTTGCGTGCATGTGTTCTGTACACATGTGAGGACAAAATGGCTTTGAGAAACAATGCAAAATGCGTACCTGAGCCAGGAAGTTGATGAAAGAAATATTTCAGAGGGCAATGTGTTCGGGCAGAATTTCATTTTAATCCTAATAGGAGTGAGCTACGAGAATGATGTGGAACAGGTTTGCGCTCACCTTCAGGGATGCTCCGCTAAGGACCAAAGCCCACCCTCCTAAGACTGAGTGTCCAGGCCTCGGCATCAGTGAGCAAATGCTGCAGACTAAGGTAGGGAGAGTCACCCCACTGGATGACTTCTGCATCAAAGTTCTTTCTTTATCCCTATATTCTTCACTCCCTGTTTCTTTACTCACCTCCATTCTTCCCTTTGAAGACCGATCTTTCCTGTACTGGGTATTAATTCCTAGATTAGCACGCCTGTAAGCGGATGGCATTGAGAACATAAGTGTTAGGTTTTTCCTCCTTTTTGATTTATTTACTTTTTTCTCTCAACTAAGTTATCACACACAAAAACACACACACCTGTCTCCTTAATGTGTGGCCTGATAGCAACCGAGAGTTTCATCCACTTCATAGCCACATTCCTCAAGAATGGAATCCACGCTCCTGGTCTTCACCACACTTTCTTCCTCTTTAAAATGGAAACATTGTGGGGGCTGGAGTGGTGGCTTGGCGGTGACAGAGCTTGCCCAGCATGCACAAGTACACGGGTTCAAACCCCAGCACCCACGTACACAACTAAGTGGTAGAGCAACGAAAGCCATGTGTAAAACTCAATAAAAATTGATTCTCTCTCTGTGACAATCAAACAGGAGGATTAAACTAGAAAATACACAGAAAGCATGTGCTGACATCAGGAAATGCTAAATACATCTATGTTATACACAGGATCTCATTCCTTCAAAGGATCTCATTCTCTCATACTAATTAGGAACTTCATGTCCCCTGAACTCCATGTGACTTATTTAATAACTTCACATACATTTCCCATGCATGTATCAAAACTAACACTAACAATATTGAACTAATTAGCATAAATGCCCACACTTCCAACCTGACAAAATACACTGTTTTATTTTTTTTTTTTTTTGGTGTGTTTTGTTTTGCTTTTTCTATCTGAACCTATCATACTCAAAAGAAGTCTCAATTTTAATGAAGTCCACATGCAGGGTCATTCCTGGTTACCTTAGATATTTACCCATCAATGCAATTAGGTAAGGGAAAATGTGCAGCACAAAACATGAGGGAAAATGTAATATATTGTGGCTGGAATAATTTAAAGACTTACATTTGACAATAAATGTAAAGTGATTATATTTTTCTGCTAAAATGAACTTCAGAGTAATTCCTCAGATTAATTTTAATAGCCTTTTTCATATATCCTTCTACAATACACACATTTTAAATTCACATGGAATGATCAAAAGTAATGGGAATAGTTATGCTTTGCTAGGCTTTTAAAAAATAGAAGTAAAAATAATGATAACTAAGTTACAGAGAGATTTGTACACGGAGGTATGTCAAAAAGAAGCAATAATGGGTAAAAGGAAGAGGTAGAAAAGAAGCCATATTTAGAAAGTCTAACAGGAAAGCAAGGAGCTACTTACTATCTAACTTAAATTCAACAGATATGGTGGTATACAGGAAGCAAAAATGAAGCCAAGTTTGAAAGATTTCCACATGAAATCCTTATCACACTTCTGCATTTTATCTAAGATATACAGTACCGACTTTTCTCATAAAACTTAATTTCACGGGAAAATACAATAAAATAATTATTTCCACTATCAGCAAAAACAAATCCTGGTGGTAAATATCCACTTACCATATTATCCAGCATTCCAGCATTTTTGCTGTTTCTTAGGCCCAGAGAAGTATCTGAAAAAAAAAAAAAAAACACCAAATATACAGGTGCCAAGAAACTAGGCTAACTAGACTAGAATCCTATTTGATATTTGTCCCTAATTCTATGTAAGCACTATGTGGAGGGACACAAGAAGATTCTGATGGAGAGAAAACAACCTATTTATAATTAAATTGGATTCTCAGTAATTTAGCATTCAAAGGGCTAAGTAATCTGCTTCTGTTTAAACCTTTTGAAATCATAATTATGACTAATAAATCTGCAAATATTCTCTCTGCCACAATCATGTGGTGCAGGTGCCACAGCTATTTCTCTTTATCCCGGGACTCTCTCCAGAATGATGGACCTATTCCTCCAGCTGTGGGGGTGGCTGCCTCTGAGGGTCCTCAGCCGCCCACTCTCCTGGAATGCATGCCCTTTTCCTGGGTCCTCCTGCCTCCTGCACCTGGAAGATTCAGAGAGCTATCCAGGTCTTCCCTATGCACTGAGTAAACTCAGCTCAAGTTTGAAGGTCCACCCCAGTGAATACTCCCCCAAGGTTGGTCTGGCCATTGTCGTGACCTCCTCCATCTTGCTTCCTTTTCTTTCCCACAGGCATTGACCAACTCACTCATTTAGGGGTCTGCTTCCCTGGGAACTTGTCAGCAATGTTGTCATTGTTATATTATTTTAAATAAGGATGTTGAAAATCAACAATTTTAATAGGTTTTCTCCAACATCAGGAAGACAATGTGGCAGAAGTACCACTGAGATCTTGATTGCTTGGGACACCGTGAAAGTGGTCCACTTCACCCCTGTTTACTGTCTAGGAACCATTCTGGGTGCTCTGAGCAGAACAGACACCAGCCCTCTGCTCATGCACTCCAAAAACTTCCCATGTGTTGCTATTAACACTGTTTTCCTGTGATCTCCACAGCAAAACTACTCCTGGGTAACATGAGGAAAATCGTGTTTTTGTTGTTGTTTTTTTTTTCTTTGAGTCCTCTTTGTTCCTCCTCCTTTTTCTGCAGACTTCATTCACTCTCCCAAGACTATTTCTCATGCTCTCTGTTAACCTCTTCTCTCCTCTCATCTTCAACCAACCACAATTCATTGTATATCATTTTTTGTGCTTTATCCACACCTGTTGACTTCTCTAAAGAGATATCTCCTATAACAAAATGCCATCAACTGGTGGCTTGGAAACAACACACATTTATTTCTCACAGTTGTGAAGGCTGAGAAGACCAAGAATAGGGCATTAGCATGGTCAGTTGGTGAGGATCCTCATCCACATTATAAATTGGCAGCTTTTCATGGTGTCCTCTCAGGGTGAAAAGTGAGCAAGAGAGCTAAGTTCTCCTTTTTTAAAAAATATTTTTTAATTTTTGAACAACCATACAAGTTTTTAACAAAACAATGTAAAATGTGTATAGATTCTGGATGTTACAATTACCCACCTTATCCCTCCCTTCCCCTTCCCACAATATCTCTGAAAAAGGATTATGTTGTATAGCATTACATCTTATCTGGATTTAACACATGACAATAGACCGACTTTCTCACTGGTCAGGGTCTAGACGCAACCTCCACAGAAGAGCGGAGACAACCAACCATTAGTTCTCTGGGTTAAGCTGATTTTACTCAGCATAATTTCTTCCATAGCCATCCATTTACCTTCAAAGGCTGTAATATCATTGTTTCTAATTGCTGTGTAAAAATTCCATGGTATAAATGTACCACAGTTTTCGGATCCATTCATTCAGTGAGGGACATCTGGGTTGTTTCCATAATCTAGCAATAGTAAATTGAGCTGCTGTGACCATAGATATTGCTGTGTCACTATAATGTGCTGATTTTAAATCCCCTGGAAAGATTCCCAGGAGTGGAATAGTAGGGTCATATGATGGTCTCATCCCTAGTTTTTTGAGGATTCTCCACACCGCTTTCCAGAGGGGCTGTACTAGTCTGCAGCTCCACCAACAGTGTGTTAGTGTGCCTATCTCTCTACAGCCCCTCCAGCATCTATTTTTGTTTATTTTCTTCATCTTTGCCATTCTGACTAATCTAAGTTCTCCTTTAATAAGGGAACTAGTCCCACTCTTGGGGTCTCTACCTTCTTGGTTTAATTTCCTTGCAGGTCCACATCCTAACACCAAATACCATCACCTTCAAGGTTAGGTTTCAATGTACAACCCACACATTCCATCCCTAACAGCTATCACAATTGGAACCAATAATAAATTCAAATAAAGTAAAAGCACCCATACATGAATGTGTCTCCCCCTTAGATAGGGGAGTTACCCCAGAGGCCTAGCAAGTGAACTCGTGCAGTGTGAACAGGAAATGCTTGAGCTACAAGACCCTTTCCACCATGCATCAGTCAGAGCAGATAATAACCACCTATTGCTCTTTCTCTAAAACCCATATTGATAATGTCCCTTAGCTGATCACCTTTGGTTCATACCACCAGATGCCCTATCCTATCTTCCTAACTCTGTTTCCTGTCCAGAGCAGTTGACCTGCAGATGGCACCTCTGATTTCTAATTAAGCATGGTGAATAAAAGACCACCAGATAATAAAAAAGGAAGGGGCAAAGGTTGAATATTGATATGCCTAGATTGACCCTATGCCCTAAAGAAAAGTCAGAGACCCAGTGGGCACCCTTCTCCTTCTAGTCTCCCATCCCCATATTCAGTGTTCTCTCCTTCAATCATTCTCAGGCCTAGGGGAGGTATTAATGTCCCTTGTTCCTTGTTCCATTCTACTACATCTATGTTATGGTTTCTATATTTTGTTCACACTTTGGCAAATTATCTCTTGAAATCCCTGTTCACATTACGTCAATAAACTCTTCTACGTTCCAGGTACTTTAATATTACACTCTGCTACATGATTTTAACCAAGTAAAGAAACTTGCCTATACTACAAAAACCATATAGCATTTTAGACATCATCATTCTCATACACTTGCATTTAACTTTATTATTTATAAAGCTTGGCATTTGAAGTAGATAGTCTCTGAAGTACTAATCGGCAAAGTGATCGGATCCCTTTATGTGACCTTCTAATTTGGGGGTGAGGATAAGCCAACCCTAAGTACATATTAACCTTTACAAAGTAACTTGACATTTAATTTTAAGTAGCTTGCCTCCAAGTGTTCCTGCTAAAATAGCAGTGCCTTACTTTACAATGTTAGCAGTGTTGCTAAATGTAGCTTATTTCATCTTTTGTCTGTTTTATTTTCCTACTATGTAAGTGAAAACACTGTTTTACTGTATTTTGAATATTTAAATTGTTGAGTACTTTACACAAGACAAATATATTGTTACAAAAACAACAAAAGAGCTTGTGTCTCTTTTTAAACAAAATTCCTCTAAGATCAGAAGAAAGGTAAAGGTGTCCCCTCTCACCACTACCTTTCAACACAGTGCTAGAAATCCAAGCTAATGCAGTAAGACAAGAAAAATGATATATCTTATGTAGACTATAAAATAATTCATTATCAATTTTATACACACACACACACACACACACATATATATATATTTAGCATATTAAATAATAATTACTTAATGATGCTCATTTCAAAAATTCAAGGTTAGTTTGATATTTTCTGGGTAAAACATCACTCAAGTCAAACCCTTTGACTGCATACAATTTCTCAAACTGAATGGTTTCTCAACATTTTAAAAAGCTCAAATGATGTCTATACAAATACATATTTAACTTCCCAATTTCAATGCATTTTAATAATGCAGATATATAGAACATCACAGCTGCACATTTTCTGATTATCTTGCTGAGGGTCGGCAAAGGGCACGCGCCTCACGTGGTTTCCTGCTGAGACACATTTTCCTGTCACACAGCATTCTCTCTAGTCCTTGATTCTTATCCAGGGTGTGCTTCTATATTTTTGTGCTTTCCCCCAAATTGTACAAATTCCAGAAATATTGAGGAAAGCACTAAAGACAGAAGCTTGCCTTAGTTGAATAATCGATCACCTTTTGCTCCACCACCAGATTCTGCCAGCTTTCCCCTTAGGAATGGGGATGCTCTTCAAAGCAAGAACAGCACATTGTATATTCCTCATCCATATCTGTTTATTTCCCTATAAAATGATTATGTTTTTAGAGAAGTAAAGTTGTATGAATTACTTAATGTGTTGATCAGGCAGTCTTGGCCTTTGAAGTGTGTGTGACTTAGATGTATCAGGTTGGAGTGACCCATGCTCATTTGCAGCCCAAGGAGTTCTGGTGGAAAGAATGGTTGCCCCTTTCCAGACACAGGGGCTCTGATGCAATTGTCTTCCCATTGCATAACATCTTCTCTCCAAGGAATGTTGCTGCATCCAGAACAAAGTATTGATATCTGCTGCAAAGGTTAGACACTTAGCTATGGTAATAGCTAGATGTCCCCATACTCCTATAGTCATGCATTGACTTCTCTGATAGAAGAACCATTGGTCCTTTGTTCAGGCATTTGGAGAAGGAGGGGTCAACAGGATATCATGGGGAAAGTAGGTTGATGTCCAGACCCAAGGTCTTTCTATCCTGCTCAGGTATGTACCACACTCTAAGAGTTGGCATAAATTCATAATTACCTCTGTACATGTGAAAAGGAAAAACCAAATGTGCCACCTCACTCTCTGCTCATGTGAAAGACGTCCTTTCGCACTATTTTTATAGATGTTATTGAGAGAGGCTATAATGTAGACAAAGCCCATTTATGTCTCAAAACAACACATTATGTGAACTTTTTTAACCTTACCCAACTGCATTTATGCCCTGTCAGCTACTGACATGAGTCTCTTATGAGGTCAAGAGTGAGTTGAGGATGAGGCATCTTGTGGCAAAAGAAGCAAGTGTCATGGGAGCCTGATCCACTTGTGGATGTAATGTACTCTTGTCCTCCTCCTATCCTTAAACCATCTCGATCGTCACCAAGAAGTTACTACTGTATTCAAGGTCCTTATGCCACAGAAACTCCTAGAATTCTGAGATCATGATCAATTCATATGCTTATGGCCAGCAACTTCCAGAAAGCCAGTAGCAATGTTCTCCAAATGGAAGTGTTCTCTGTCACAGGGATCATTCCTGCTTCTGGTTTGGATACTTCCTCCTAGAGAAAGCAGCTCATCTTTTCAAATTCATGATGAGTTAACTTTAAGAGGGAGATGGACAACT
This sequence comes from Aplodontia rufa, assembly GCA_004027875.1. Lineage (NCBI taxonomy): Eukaryota > Metazoa > Chordata > Mammalia > Rodentia > Aplodontiidae > Aplodontia > Aplodontia rufa. The sequence continues at coordinate 17,690 of PVKS010003674.1, forward strand.
CACATCAAATTGCCAGTCTACACATTGGTCTTTTCTTTCTCTCTCTTCTGAAGAGAGGATAGAGAGAGGGAGAGGAGAGAGAGAAGAAGAAGAAGAAGAAGAAGAAGAAGAAGAAGAAGAAGAAGAAGAAGAAGAAGAAGAGGAGGAGGAGGAGGAGGAGGAGGAGGAGGAGGAGGAGGAGGAAAAGGAGGAGGAAGAGGAAGGAAGGAAAGAAGAAAGAAAGAGAGAGAAGAGGAGAGAGACAGAGAGAATCAATTTTGATTGAGTTTTTCACATGGCCTTCGTTGCTCCAACACTTAGTTGCGTATGTGGGTGCTGGGGTTTGAACCCGTGTACTCGCAAATGCCGGGCAAGATTCTCAACCGCCAAGCCACTGCTCCAGGCCATGCACATTAGTCTTTTGGGGTAAAATCCTCCAAGTTCTCTTTGTTCTCTAGAAAACAGAGAACCAGGCATGATTTAGTGTGAAGATTTTATTAGAAATTAGCGCAATTCCAGCATAACAAGACTAAGGGGGAAAGAAAGTAAAAAGGAAGTGAGGCAGGAGAGAAGAGGGAAAAAACTAGGTGGTGAATGACTGAGGAGGACACAGATTCAGAGGCAAGAGCAAGCTGCCTCCCAGACAGGCCTTGCTGACCATCAACACCTTGAAACAGACCCACAGTGGGAGAAGGAAAGGATCTCCCCACTGTTTCCTTCTGTTGCTCGGTGGCTAAGGTATACCCCTCAGGGTGTTCATTCCCCCGCACTTCCTGATTCTAACACAAGGATGTCCTGATGAACAGCAGGAAAGCCAATTCTCTCTGCCATCCCAGGATACTTTATCTGAATTAAGAAGCCAGAGGGGCAGCATGAGTGGAGTGGGGTGCACCTCCCACAGTGATAAGGGATAGTCCTCCCTCCCAAGGAGGCTGCGACAGCCATAGCACAGAGAGATGAGCAGTGGCATGGCACGTGGGACTCTCCCAGCTTGTATTGCAGCTGGGAACAAGAGGGTAGAAAGTCTCATAACTTTGGTGCAGTAAAAATCAGGACAATTTAAAAGCATTCTAAACCATTCCAAGCCAATGTTCTACTGATCTTTGGGTACAGATGCTTCAGCTAGGCAAGCAAATTGCTTTCAGTATTCTCTCCTATCTGTGTCCATATGGACCACATAAACAAGAAAGAATGGCAGAAGGAATCCAAAAACAAACACAAAGCAAGCAAAGACAGGGAGTAAGCCAAGAGCTTATTGCTGTGTATCTACCAAGGACCAGCTTTGGAGAGGGGAGGGCATATCACACCTTTGACTCATTTTATTCTCACATCAACTCATTCTGTATCTGTATCAGCATTTGTGAATGAAGAAGTTAATGTTGACTAGACTGTTTTGTACTTCAATGTTATGGTTAGAAGGTAAACATCTACCTGCCCTTGGATTGAGCCAACCAATCCTCTGAAATTTCAACATTCTCCATCAGTAATCCTTATCTTCCTTCCCCCAAAGAGTTTTTATTGTGTACTATATGTAAACATATTAAAAGACATAGTTCCTTGTGGTTTGAAACAAAATCTTGGGTTGTCAGCTGGAGTAAAAAAGAACAAATAGAGCCCCAATAGTGATCGGACTTGGAGGACAGACAGATAAAACCAGTTGCTCATTTCAAGGGAGAGCCTGCTCTGAGGTCAGACGGCACTGGGAAATGTGATCATGGCCCCCTCTTGCTTTCTAATAACATCCTAGAACTGCTTTGCTATTTCCACCAGGAAATTGGATACCGGATTGCTAAATGGCCCTTGACTCATGGCAGTTCCTAATCCTTAATTAACTCCTCACTTTCATTAATCTCTCCAATAGGGCAAGCAATGAGGAACTGAACCCTACCTCCCCAAGCCCACATTGTATTTCCAACCCTATGAAAGAGTCCCCTTCATGTTGAGAGGCAATCACAATTTTTCTAGATACTTCCTGGCTCCACCAGGTCAAACAGCTGACTATAGGTGTTCTTAACGGTCACAGGGGAGATGATCTTTGTATGCTTTCTGCTTAAAGCAGATGCTCATGGTGAGTAAAACAGATCCCGGACCAACATACAGGGTCAAAAACCACTCACACAATGATTTCTATCGCCTCAGTACAAATCATCAAATTGCTTTACTATATCCTCTGATTTGATCTAAACAGATCTTTGATATAGTTCCTTCTCCATGGAAAGCAAATTCCTTTGTTCTTATAGTACAGCAATTGCAATACCTAAAGGGTGTCCCTCCCTACCCATAGCCACTCCTGACTTCCAGGAAAAATGGACTACAGACCATCTGTTTGTCTCTAGCATATAAACCCAATGGTTATATTGTGTGGGTATAAATACATGGTGGAACCAAAACTACACAACACTGCCATAACAAATTCCTTGGATCCTAGATGCAAGGGAAAATCTGATCATTTCATAATTGAACAAGAACTAAGAGGTTATATGTTATAAGATAACATCATGGTAGCCCCGAAGGGCCAAGCCATTCATCCCAGGATATGGGGAATCAGGACTGTACACAGAGAACTTCTGATTTCCAGCCAAAATTCAGCACATGCTGACATCTGACATTTGAAGATTTAGAAAATCATAAAAATTGTTTCAAAATTTCACAAGGGTAAAATCACATTATGTCATTCACCATGTATTCTGGAAAAATAAAAAGATAGATGTGTGGTTGAACATGACTCATTAAGAGCAGCATGCTTGAAAAACTTCTTTGCTGAAATTATCTTGCTTTTATTTATTAATTATTAGGAAGTGTTAAGAACATATGGAATGATGTAGGGTAATTTTGTGCACTTTTTGTTATTTTGTTAATTTGAAATTTTCTGATATTTAACCTGTGTTTTTCGTTGTGTAGAAATATTTCAACATAAGATTTCTCTAACATACTCACCATATGAAAAGAGTGAAATCATGCGACGGTAGATACTGGTAAAATGTAACACTAAAGGGTCATTTTAATTTTTGTTATTATTATATTGCAAAAATGAGTCTGCTTTCAGTCTAATCACTATGCAGAAAAGGGTTAGCAGTTCATCTATTCAACTGTTATCTTGTTCAACCCAGTCGTGACTTGGTGAGGAGCTTTGTCATTTTTTGTGATATAAATTAATTTTTAAGCACAGATTAAATATTTTTTAAAATGGAAACTAGAAACAGACTTCTAAAGCTTACCATAAGAAAGAATCTCAATAAGGCATCTCTGGGCATTCACAGAATATATTAATTTATGATTTGCTACGTGAAGATTTCCCTACAACTTAAGACAGAAATACACTGTAGTGAGTGAATTTCTCCATAATTTCTGAATCCTAGTTACGTTTTCAAGCCCCCTGTATTCAGCATCTCATTTGGGGAAGGACCTCCCTGCATGAGCTCACCTATAGATTTACACATGCAAAAGTAATTCTCCATGAAAACTATTTTTGTGCCAGTGTAATGCTTGAGAGATTTCCCAGTTTCTGTATGGTACACCCATCCTGCCTCTCCAGCCTTACTCCCTTGCAGTCCTCCCTGGAGTCACAGATGCATGAACATACATGTGCACACAAGAACATGCATGCACAAAAACACACAGCCTGTGCTCACACATCAGCCCCCAGGCCCTGGGCACTAGCACATTCTCTCCTCACTTCCTCTTCAGCTTCACTGACCACACAGTGGCCTTCATTTTCATGTCCAGCTCAGAAGTTGACTTTTCCATGAGTAATTGCTAATTTCTCAAATTACATATACACTGGCTGTTTTCTGAACTCTAGATAGTTTTTTTTAATTTTTATTTTATTTTTTATTCAGAAATTCATTTGTTGAATGTCTTGAAATTACTGCAATCATATGCATGGGATGCTTTATGGTTATCTATTCTCTGCTTTTCTTCACTACAGCATCAGCTCTTCCAGAGCAGGGTACCCCATAAACAGTATCAGCTCTACTCCAATGCTTCTGATCTCACATCAATAGCTACAAAATACAAATTTGCTTTCATATCAAAATAATTGTCCTCTCATAATATATTCTGTTGTTCCTGAGTGTTCTTAAAGGGGAACCTTACACTTGACCAAAAGTAGCCCAACAATTGCCATGACCACGTGGTGTCCACCATTGGTCAGTGTCGTCTGTCCATGAATTTTCTGGAACAAATCTTACCTGGTTATAACAACTTAAAAATAAGCAAACATTCATATCCAGAGTACCCTGCAAAAGATCCCAAAGTTGGAACGTGACATTGGTTTCGTCAGAGGGAGGAGAACAAGTGCTTCATCAATGATAGATGACTGTTCTTGTCATAGCAAACTGCTTGGAGTCCACTCAAACTCAGTGAGGGCAAAGGCTGATAGGTGACCACAGGATCCACACTAATTTTTCCACCCTCCTCTGCCCCATTCACCTTGGGGCCAACCAGGATCCTCCATTCCATTCTGCATCATGAAATTATCTATTAGGGGTCTCCAGACAAACAGAATCACTATACATGAGTGAGCATGTGTGTATGTGTATATGTGTGTGTGTGTGTGTGTGTGTGTGTGTGTGTGTGTGTGTGTAGATAGATGGGAATTAATTGGCTTTCAAAATTATGGGGATTGGCAAATATGAAATTTGTACAGTCAGTATTCTCAGGCAGAAAGAACCCCCTCTTATGCCTCTTAGGTTATCTTTTCTATTCCATTTAAGCTGTCAGCTGACTAGATGGATTCTACCCACCTTATGGAGAGCAATCTGCTTTATTAAGTCTATTGATTTAAATATCAACTTCATCCAAAAGTACTCTCACAGAAACAACCAAATAATGTTTGAGCGAATATCTGGGCACCCAATGCCCCAGTAAAGTTTCCCATAAAATTGACCTTCATAGCAACAAATTCCATACATGTCAATAGATGCAAAGGGACACAATAATAGTGGGGTATGAGGGGAAGTGCTGTGGAGGACAATCTTTCAGTCCCAAACACTCTTTATGAAAGAAAGCATCAACACAGATGAAGAGACAAAAACTGAAGGAAGAGTGTCCTCACTACAAATCCATGGTTGGTGAACTCCATCCTGTTCTGATTCAACACAACAGGGTGCTATGAAAGTTTAAGTGTTGGGGTCTCCGTGTCTGGAAGATTACCTCTCCTTCATATGTTATCATGTAGGCTTTTCACCTCTGCTCCCAGACCTTAGGTTAGCTTCAGGCAAAATTTCTCACTATGTATCTTTTGTTTATTCATTTATTTTGCTTTTTTGATGCACCAAATGCCTAAGAAGACAAAGACAACCCACAAGATGGACAACACATCAGTTTTGAGTACTTGGCTCTATTTTTAGTATGCTTCACAAACATTTTGCCTCTTGTCACCTCCCATCCATTTGACACTGCCCCTGGTGCTGCCGGGATTCCTCAGAAGACATGGCTGTCCTGTGAGGGAACAGCAGAATAAAGAGATGGAACGGTCTCATAGACTTACAGAGTGTCGGAGAAATGCAGATTCACATGTCGTACCATTCCCTTCCATTTGGTAAACCATTTATAAAATAGTTTTGTCAATGAATCACTCTACATATTCAAAAAAAGTACTGGGGCTATCTTTTTCTTCTCATGACATGAAGAAAACTACACCATCACTGAATAAGTTATTAGAAAAGTGACCACTATGATACAGTTATTTTAGACGTAGTCATTCACAGCCCTTCATAAAGGAGCTAACACTATAAAAGCAAACTAAAATCGTGAGTGAATATGGCAACAATTTCTACTCTGAATAAGTGTACTTAAAATAGGGCCAAGTGACCACTGTCTTACCTGTTAGGCAACTAAGCAAAGAAGGGGAAATTATATTAAATGCCTCTTTTTCTTCTTCCCTCCCTCCCTTCTCTCCCTTCTCATTGAGAATCACTTTATTATGCCAAGAAAATTATTAGCCTCAATAATTATAAAGAGCTAATATGTTTAATACAAAAGACTCACAAATAATAAAATGAGTACAAAAATATCAATAAATGAGAATATCTGAAAAGGAAAAATGTTCAACAAATGTATTCAAATATGGATAATATCCCAGATAGGCAATAAGATGCAAAATATCAGAATTCACATACTAACAGTCATAAAATTTTTAAATAAGAAAGGATATATCTTGGCAAAAGGATAGTAAAAGAAAAACAATCAAGCACTGCTTACAGGAATGTAGATGTTAGAATATTATAAATTCCTTTGGAATTGCTTATGAAATTTCTTTAAAAATTCAAAGCCTTTTAGTCAATATTTCAATACTAGTAATCAACTTCATTTTCACCTTCATAATTAGAGGATCAGGCAAAGATGTACATGCCAATATGTTTATGATGGCACCATTTATTAAAAACTAAGTTTTAAAACAGCCTAAATAAGCATCAATGGGTAATGCTTACCTGAATTATGATATATTTTTACAATAGACATTCTGTGACAGTCTTAGTCCAACTCTCCTGATGTGTCCTAATAGTCATAATGAATTTTCCTTTCTGTGAGAAGCAGATGAAATGTATTAAAAACGTTGTGTATCTATCTGAAGTCTCATTAAAATCCTGTGTCACTTCACCAAAATACAGGGTATCTGGTGGTAAGTAAAACCACAGCTCTCCTTTGCTTAAAATCTCTGTGTGAAGTTTCCATGTGCTTTCTACTCATGTTGTTGGTTGAGAATTTAAATCTTCTGTGAAGATGATAGATAGATAGATGACAGATGCACTAGAAGAAAATCTACAAAAATATGGAAAAGTTTTTCTAGTTATGATTGTACAATAACTGAACTCCTTAATAAAAATTTTTAAAAAGAATCAAGATAAACAAGTTAAGTGCCTTCCCTCCCCAGCCCGCAAAAAACTGTGACTTTTCACTTTGAAATGGAGTTAAGGGTTGACTGTACAACTTCTTCAAATCTTCCCAGACTGCAGGTTCTTCCACAGTGTTTACCATCTTCATGAGTGGTAAAACCGTGAAATCGCTGCTTTTCTTGTTTTTCTTACTGTGATAGACATGGGAGAAACCTTCTTGCTGGCTGATTTTCGTTTCCTCATGTGAAGCAGCTAATGCTGCTAGTCACCACCCAGGTTCTGGGTCATAGGATTTGACTTCCGGTGGTCAAACACTGCTGTGTAGCCTGTCTCATTCAATAGCATCATCAAGCCCTTGATACTGGGGTTACAAACAGCATGTTGTGCTGCCACCCCACATGATGATAGAAGACATACCACCAAATGTCTCATGCCTTAACTCTCTCCACAAGTGCCCTTTGGTCCCTCCTCGGGGACCTGCTCAGGTAGCTAATTCTTACTTGGTAAATCCATTCTAACATCCCGGGTACCTAGCACTTCTGACTTCTGATGCCATGCTAACAAAAGTGCCAACACCTCCATCTCTTCACTGATGCCCTTTGGTGTGTGGAGGTATAAACAAATGTACCAGCACGCTGCCTGGACACTCGGTCTTTGACAGAACCTTAGATCCTGTGTCACAAGTGAGTGCTGCCACATCAACGTGTTTTCACCCATCACGCATCCCACATAGCCTATCCTACTGGCTTATCACACACTCCCACATAAACCCCTCTCTGCACCTTGCCAGTACGTAGTAGTGGTTCTTGTGTGTGCTGTTCTTCCAGAACAGGAAGACCGGGCTCTTCTGACCATGGCGAGTGGGCTCCAGACATTGAGCCATAGAGCAGCTCTCTCCAAGGCAGGAGGCATTGCAAGGCCATCTCCCTGAGCCAGGGGAGTGTGCCCTCCAGTGATTGGAGGAAGGTCTTCTCCCAGAGGTGGTCCCATCCCAGTCTCAGGGAACCATGCCTCCCAACAGGGCCTTGCCTCTGGTGCCGTCACTAGAAACAGTGCATTTTGACTCTTGAGCTCTGCCACCCTGATCAACAGGCCCTGAAGCTCATCTTCAGCAGTCTGTGTGACTACAGAGATAAGGATCTCCTTGACAGCATCGGACCCTTTATCTGACCAAGAAGGTCAGTCCTACTGGAGATAAAATAAAAGTGGATGCAGCCTGATCCTTCCTCTGAGCCAGCAGAGGGCAGCAAGCGGAGCTGAGCCAATCTGAGGGGCACAGACAGCTCCGTACATAATTTGCACCTTTTTTTTCTCTTGTCCTCATGTGCTGGCTAGAGAAAAAAAAAACACTGAACTGAAGTGAGCACTCACGTCCAGCTCCTCAGCTCTCTCTCTTCACTGGGGGCAACATGTGCTGTTTGGTTAGGTGTTGTTTTCCTTCTGTGTCTCTTCCTAAGAAACTTTTAACCATGATTTTTATAAGAAATAGGAGTGTATTTCTCCACATACATGGGAACTGAGCTTCACCTTTTCTTCTTAATCCTAATTTACTTGAATTTTTATCAGAGCATGCAGGCTATAGATAACAATTTGTGAAATCTACTAAAACTTGTTTTATGGAAGCATATCAATTCTATAAGTGATCCACAGATTTTAAAAGGACCATATATCATTGAATTGTAAAATGTATTCACACACACACACACATGCACATGCCTCGCTTGCATTGCACAAGTATTCCAACTTTATTACTTTTTTATTTGCTTGATGTAATCATCATTAGAAATATGCTAAGCTTCCCATTATGCTAGGGGAGTTGTCCTCATCTACATTCCTCCAGATTCCTTCGATTTTTGTTTTGTGTGACTTAAGGCTATTTATTAAGTATATATGCAGTTAAAACATTTTAATACATCTATAAATCTGATACTAATATTTTAGAAACTACATCCTTATTATTGCCTTTTTCATAAAGTCCATTTTATCTCATATTAATATGTTTGTTCTGCTTTGTTTCCTGGTCAGCTGTTTTCCATCTATACAGTCAAGCAGACCAGAACCAGCTCAGAGCTGCGGGAACTGTGCGCAGGACTGCACGGGAATGGAGTCTGCTTTTCCGCCTGTCATCACCTCCCAGTAGCATCACATGGATCCAGCCTGATTAACCACTTATGAGATGTCAGAAAAATCACCAAATACATTTCATTTGCAAGATTGCTCTATTTGAAAACTCTCAACTTCCCATTACCATGGAAACCACAAAGATTCAATGGTGAATTATACTTTGAGATTTTTTACTCAGCTGGTTGTGTATAATTAATTTTTGTTATATCATATTTTTTGATATGCCAGAAAAGGCTGCTATGATACTAACAAGCCCAACTGTATGCTCTTATTTTGAAAGGTGTATGCTCTGGAGTGGTCACCAGGAGATGTGAGTCTTGTTCTAACTCTAGTACAGCTATTATTAGATGCCTGAATTTGAAACATGTACTTTTTCTTGGTCTGTCTTCATTCACAGTAGTGACAAAAATTAAACTGATTTCCAGCACAAAAATCCGGTGAATGCATTTTAATGATTGCCGTTGTCTTCTCTTCCAGACCACAAACACGTGCAACACCGATGTCTGCGCGTATTCTGATCTCAGTAATCCCAGCACAAAAGCCTAAATACTCTTCTCAATCAGATTAACTTGACCTTCTCACCAGGCATAGTCCAGGAAGTTTTAAAATAGCTATGTTGGCTCAATAGACAAGCTGAAGTCTACAGAACTCAACCTGTCACCACATATAATAGCATCAGCTATAATCACAATAAAATAATAGAAAGTGTCACTTATTAAGAAACCATATGCCAGGCACCAAGCTAGGTGCATTACAATATTATAAGGAAATGACTGTAGGAAGGTAATTATTAATATCTGCTCTCATAAGAAAAATAAGGTTCAAGAAAAGTAGCTAGCCATCCCATAATCCAAGGTTTAGAAAATGGAATGACAAGGTTTGAACTCAGATCTCTTGAAATCTTTGCCCTGTTATATTCCTGGGGTGCATTTCCCATTAAGAATTCATCCCATGGCTGTGAGGACACTGTGGTTCTACCGATAACTTGTGAAAGTATTTTCCCTCAATTTTTTGGTAACCCACAGAAATATCAGAAATTTCTATTTCAACAAAATTAATAATGATATTGAAACGTGTTTTCGACTTTTTCTCAGCTGTTGCTCATGAGAAAAAATCAAAAAGATGTTTCCTTCCAAAACAGATTTATAAATGTCAAAGTCTAGGTGGAAATATGGCACTAAGCAGAGTATCAAAGGTATCCAAGATGACACCAGTGAAATACTTGTTCCACGTATGCACGTGTGTTGTTGCATGAGCGTGCATACACGTTTGTGGGTGCACTCATAGGTTTTTAAATCTCATTTCTCTTCCATAATCTAATGGTCCAAGAAAATTCTTATAATGCTTTAGATTGTTCATAATCTTGTGCTGATTTAAACCTAACACTCAAAGACAATTCTGCCAACAATGAATTCTGTGGTTTAAATACAATAGAAGTAAGCGGTACTGTTTAAAAGCCAGAAAAAGTAAACATCCACACAAATAATCCAGCAGAAAATCTGTAAGCTGTGAATTTAGTTTGAAAGATAATCATGTCATTTTCCACCTCCCAACTTCACACTAAGAGACTGGAAAAAATTCTCACAGTTTGAGGCCATCTTCCATTGGCTGACCTGCCTCCATTAAAGTCTCCTCCAGAGAGAGCTTAAGGATGCTGGGAAATTTACTCTTGATTCTAGCAAATACTGGTGATATAACCTTTTGTAAGCTCACTTACTCAAAAGGGCTACAACTTTAAATCCTGCTTGAGTCCCTTTCAGATTTACTGTTGGGCCCCTGCCTAAGAAGTTTCAATTTGGGGTTTTTTTGACTTTGTGATAATGTAAATGATATGCATTCAGGAGAAACCTGCTTTGAATTTTGGAATTTGATCTTCTCGATGCTGGGCGGTGGCATGGAGGGACAGCCCCCAGTCTGATATCAATGATCCTGTGGCTGCAGCATCCCCCTTGTCTCCTAGGTAACATCAGTGCAGTGGTTCCAGGATTCCTCAGGCCCTGGGGCTTCAGCTGCGTGATGGGGAGGCATCATACACGCCATCCTGGGTTGTGCTTTCGGTACAGTATTCAATAGGTCACAGGAGATATTCAGTACTTTATTACAAAATAGACTTTATGCTTGTTGAGTTTTCCCAGCTGCAGTAGTGTAAGTGATGATAGCAGGTCGGTGTAGGCTGAGCCTGGTGATGTCAGCAGGTCGGTGTAGGCTGAGCTTGGTACTTGGCAGGTGAGGGCTATCCCATGCATTTTGACCTAATGATCTTTTTCAACTTGCGATGAAGCTCTGTCATAAGTGAGGATCACTTGAGTGCATGTGTCCACATCTAGAGCTGTCTTTCCAGGGACATGAGAGCCATTCCTTTGAAATGTCCTCATCCGTGGGGGCTCAGAGCCTCCCTTCCACAGTGCCTGGGCCAGCAGACTCAGAGCTTTGCCCTGGACCAACTTCTGCCCCACGTCTGTCATTTTTCACTTCCACTGAGCCCAGCTGTTCCTCTGTCCTCCTTCTAAAATGACGACTGAATTCCTTACAAATCTGGGTGGAGCATGAGTTTTCCTCTGGGAAGAAACGCGTTCTCACCACTTTGACTGCTGTTGGGCTGTATTCACCTCTGACTCTGCCCAGGGTCCAGCTCCTTACAGACCACACACACACACACACACACACACACACACACACACTGCTCACATCCGGGTCTTTGTGCTCAGCACTAGACACTGGCTCTGCCGTGTCTTGGCAGATTGTTTCTGGATGCATCCCTCCCTTTTGCCGAAGTTCAGTGTAAATCATACACATTTGCGAAGGCCCTTCTGACTTCCCAGGCAGAGCACAGCTTATAGCTCTCTTTCTCGTGTGACCCTGTTTTAATTCTCTGTGTTGTGCTACCTCGGTTTGGTAGTTTCTTTACCTGTGCTTTCTTGTGTTGGTTTGTTTTCTGTGTAGGACAACGAAGCAGTAAGTCTCATGAGAGGGCCTTTGTCCTGTAGCCCTAAATGGGATATCAAACAAAGACTAACTGAACAAATGAAGGACAAGCCCATACATTTCAGGGGTTCTGTCAAATGTCCAGAGACCTTGAAACTAATTCCCATACCTTTTTCCACCTCTAGCCTTCATATGATATTTAAGCAACTGTATCCTTTATTTCAAATCCAAAAAGCCAGACATGGACTTTCCCAGGTACCTGGGATGGGGAGCAAGGGCTCACACCCCACATGCTCCTGCCGCAAAGCCACACACTGCTGGATCTGCCCAGCTGTATTCCTGGTTCCCACCACTCTCGCAAGAGCAAATATCAGCTCTGTCTGCCACCTGTCTGCTTTCTTTCCCAATCTGCTTCCTGAAGTCCTATCTTTTTATTATTATGACTTCCATTTATTTTACAAAGCACTGTGGCTTTTTCTCTTCCTGTCTTTCCCTGATAAGCATTCTGCTAAATGAAATACAATGAGCCTATTGGTGCAAATTGCTGAGCAGATAATGTAGCCTGACATTAAGGTCAATGGTGTTGTTTGCAGTGGAAAGGTAGTTAAATTTAAACAAAAGATCGTTCAAATTAGAGAGCCTGCAAGTTACTGGCTGGGCACAAAGGGTAAAATTATAAATATGCTAATATGTCTTGCTATCATAATATGACTTTGTTGTGAATAAAATATTGAGAAATTATAATTATATTAAATATAGTAGACATGGTGCTTTTCAAATGCATATCTGATATTTGACTTCATTTTGAACTTTTATTCTGACAGCCACAATTGAGAAAGAAGAAAAACACACCAGGAGAATGACTGATTTTGCCATCGTCACCTTTACAAAATGCTAAAGTACAAAATGTCTCTTTTTTAAAAAAATTTTTTAAAAAAATGATTTTTTTAAAAAATCATTCTGGAGTCTGCATGAGATATTTTTTTCCATTTCTGTTCATGTGTTTTTTAATTTGATTTTGATTTTGACTGCATAATGTACACACAATTTACAAAGAGGGGAAACTCCCTGCTTTGTGGGGCTATTGGCAGGTAGCTATGTGGATTTTATACTGGGGTTGATTGTAAGTTCACGCTGGTAATTGTCTATGGATGTTACTTACAAATTACTCTGCATTGGTTAAATATGGCTATTGCTTTTAACTAAAATTGACACGCATTTCTGTTTAATGTCTAAAATTTACAGGCTCTCAGATGCATCCCTTTACACATATTTTTCCCACGTTTGGTAAAATTTATGAGGCTGATTTAAGGTCCCTGGAGTATATTACTGTCCCGTTGTTTCCTACATAATCTCCAGAAGAGGAGGGTGAAGCAGGAGTGAGGCAGTTCGTACTCTAGGCATGACACTCCAGTGTGGCTGTATCTCCAGCAGAAATTACTTTCACCTGGGCTATAAAGAAATTATTATGAAGGGTCAGCATGGAGGAAGAATGTGAGAGACTGGATTAGGCAGGGGAGGAGCACCAGAGGATGAATGTCACCTGGGTCTGAAGGACAGGTAAGATTTAGACAGGAAGCTGGTAATCAGGGTGAGGAGAGCAGCGTGGGCAGCGACAACAGCCACAGCCCCTGGGTTCTGAGCAGCTGCCCTGGGCAGACACTGCACTCACTGGCTAGCTCATCTAAATCTCCCAGCTTGTTTGAGGACATTCCAGGTAACCCTCCAATGTCATATGATGCTTGCCAGAACAAGGATCTGAACCAAGATCTGATTCCACAACCCATCCTAGAGCACATGACCCTCATGGGGAATCCAACAGAAGAAAGCAGGGATAAGGAGAAATGGGAAAGAATTTGGGGACGATCAACCAAACACTTTACTGGTTTACCAACATTTCTACTAGTGGTGTCTTAAGTGCCTAACACATTTTCTCTCCAGAAACACTGGGAAATTCTGCTGTCAATGGTATGATTCCCATGTGACTTCTGAATCACACTGGAAACTAATGGCTAAATTAAAGAAAAACTTCCAATTAATATGATAATGATTCAATCCGAGCATTGTGATCAGCATGTTTACCAAAAAAGGAGCCCCATGGAAGATCATGCTATCTTGCTGGATGGTCCCCAGTCCATAACCCTCTTCTGGGCAAGGGGATTCATCTCTCACTTATCTGAGTATCGACTGGTAAAATTTCTTGACTGCTCCCTTCCTAGGGAATCCAAACAGAGCCACCCTTCCAGGGGTTGCCAGAACCAAAAGGAGTTTGATGCATTGGAAAGGCAAAATCACCTCTTTTCTGGATAAGGGAAGTCTGCAAACTTATTATCATCTCCCTCTCTGCAGATCACACCTGAAGTCACAACCTTGTTTGACCCTCTACTGCCAACTTCTTATGTCTCTGGCCCCATGAAGGGGTTCCTTATGAGCAACCCTCAATGCCATGTATCATTATCCCTGTCTGAGACTGCTTTCAGGGAGCCTGACCTGAGGCCACTGTCTTCTGGGAGCTTATGGGAATTCCTATGATCACAGAGGTCATGGAGCCTGACCATGTCTTAGATTATACAAAAAGATTCTCACTGTCAGTCTCCCTTAACCGTGTTGACCTTCATCTGAGCGTTGTAGTCCTGGCAAACAGTTAGCTGCAGGGAACACTCTCCTCCAAATGACTCAGATGAGACTCATAAATGACCCTGTTCATGTCCCCCAAAAGCTCATGTGTGAGACAATGGAAGAATATTCAAAGATGAAATAAGTAGATTATGAGAGCTATAACCTAATCACTGGATTTATTCATTCATGTGGATCAACTGGGTAATAAAAAAGGCAGGAAGGGTGTGGCTGCAGGAGCCAGGTCACTGGGAATGTGTCTTTGAAGTTTATGTTTTGTTCATAGTGAACAGAGTGCACTCTCTTTCTCTCTCTCTCTCTCTCTCTCCTTTCTGATTGCAGTGCCCCGAGCTGCTCTCTTCTTCCCCACCCTTCTACCGTGAGGTTCATGAGGTTCTGCCTCACCTTGTTCCCAGAGCAATGGTGAGCCAAGTATGGACTGAACCTCCCAGCCAAAATAAACTTTCCTGCACTAAGTTGCTCTTGTCAGGTCATTTGGTCACAGTGAGACAAAGCTGACGAAAACAGACCTTAACATTTACCTGGGACAAGGCCAAGGATGCTTTAAATTCCCATTCTGTGCCTTATCAATGATGAGCTGAACTGCTGGTCCCCGAATACCAACCTGTACAAAACAGCTGACAATCAACTTGAGCAAACTTGACTCAGGCTTCTCTCCTGCTCCAGGCCCCTGAGCTCTGGACAACCCTTGATCTAGAGCAGGCATTAGAATGCATAGAAACCCTCTTGACCTTGACCGCACTTCTAGAGAACTGCCTGACCTCTCAGGTGTCCCTGAGCTTCTCACCTGTCAGCATGCCCCTGCTCACAGCACGCCCCCTGCCACTGCTGCACTGGCCCAATGACTCCTCCCTAGAGAAAAACAGCACTTCCTGCCTGACCTTCAGACACACAAGGTCGCTGAGGTCAGCATCTTACCCCAGTTGAAATCCATCAACCCCATTGATTCTCTTTTTAGATAAATTATCTGCTTACAGGAGTCCAGACCTGTCTTTCAGTGGACACTGCCACTTTTGAAGTGGGAATACAGAAATGGGGAAGGGTCCCTTAAAGCATGCTCATTCAGATGAGGAATAGTTAGTTGAGCAGCTGGGATACTCTTTTCTCAACCTCCGTAAACCACAATACTGTAAACAAAGATTTATGACAAATTCTGCTCCAAAGAGCTAAGAGATTATATCTAAAAAATATTGGATCAAAGTTTTCCACATTTCTCATCTGAATTGACCCAGGCTCAGTCAAGTTCCTCCATCTCAAGAATCCACAATTCTCATTTTCTGAGTGAAGCTGTAAGGAACAGCATGGGTGAGGCCAGGTGCATTTCCAAAACCATCACACCTGGAAAAGCCTCTAAGGATCATGAAGTAGCCTTTCCACACTTTATAGCAAAAGACATAAACCAAAGGCCTAACTCGTAATCAAGGGCTCACAGCATATAAGGGGCTGTAGGAAAGTACAAAGCTCTTGACTCCACACAGCATTTTCTTTTAATACCAGGTCACTGACCTGGGACTGTGTGGGCTTTGGAGGGATACAGATGAATTTGCTGCCTGGCTTCATGCTGACAACTGGGTAGAGCAGCCTGTGGAAGCACTGGGGCATGGGGGTGTCCCCCGAGCCTGGCAGTGGGGGCAGGGGTCCATCCATGAGGCGCACACTTTCTCAGTCGTTTTACCTCCCTTTCTATGAGTATATCTTCTGCTTGCTCCTTTGATGGCTGCTGCCTATAGTGAATATCAGGGACTTCTATGCACAGTTGAGGCTCAAGTCAATGAGAAGGGTCATCTTTTCTCAGCCATGTACTGGTGATATTTGGGTCAGAAAAACAAATCAGCTCCATGAGTTCCAGAAAAGTTGGCCTCACATAACCTTTGTAAGAACAGAAGTGAGATTCAAAGTCCAGACATCAGGGATGGTGGGAACCGTTGGCACAAATGAACGGTTCTCAGGAGCTCTGCTCAAAGCTATCACCAGATTCCCTGGCTGACTCCCTCCCCATGGTGCCCACCCACCTGCCTGGAGCTGCTGTTGGAGAACCATAGCTTCCTCTTCATCATTATACATTCTCCCTGTCCGTGGAGTCCAAACCACACCTGATTAAGGTCCTACACCCTGTGCCTCAGGATCGTTGTTGTTAAAGCATGAACAATACATGTTCCTGCTTCGTGGGCTTGTTGAAAAAAGTGAATCGTAACTGTGGAAAGCACTTGGCTTTCCTGCTAGTCTAGTAAACTGTCAGTAAGTGAGTACCTTTTATGTCACCTCTTCTGCACTGAGCATGCTATGTATTTCCAACAAACCATGCAATGAACTCAGATGTTTTCATATCCTTCCAAGAAATCCTCTGCATTGGGAGCTGGCCCTCTGCGTTAAGAAATTTTTATTTGTGTACCAAACTGGTTTCTTCTAGGATGCTGAGGCATTAATCTCAGTCAAAATTGTTGGAGCCCTTGGAGCAAATGCACCATCTCCCTCAGAATAGGGTTTCTAGCAACTAAAGTCAGCTTTGAATGGCTCTCTCCTTTTATCTTCTTCAGACTAAACCAGAGCAAGCGCCCTCCACCGTCCTCAGTGTCTGGAACGCCATGTCTTGCATTGCATTAATGGTAATAATGACCAACGCATTCATTTCCCAGGTTACCCTGATCAACAAATGTAGGGGGAGCAAAAATAACAGCATAATATATATATATATGGTATGGGCTGTGAAGAAATCCAAGTGAAAGAAAGGCAAAAAGAAGGAGGTTCTAAAATAAATAAGGAGGAATGATTAGTTTCAGGTACAGGGTCAAGAGGATGTCAAATAAAGCTAAATGATTGTTGGGGCAGTTGTTGGGGTGGTATTTCCTTTAGCCTTTGTCCAGATGCAAGGTAGGCTACACCACACTGAACTACCATTGTGGAAAGCAACTATCACTCACCAGAAACAGGTCCTGAAAAAAAGCAGAATATCTCTCAGCAAAGTCATTTGTCTCTTTCATACCTCCAATATGGATTTTTCAGTAGCTTTAGATATGCCAGTCAAGCAGAAGGGAACATAAAAATAAACTGAACTTAAACTGTGTTCTCTGTCCCATATTAAACACTAAAACTGAATTATGTTTCCACATATCCCCGCTTGCCTATGATCACTTTATTTATGACCAGCATCTAGGAAAGGAGTCCAAAAGACATAAAATACTTTAAAAGAATTAAATAGACTAAAATGATTAGATTTACATCATTACTACTATAATTTTTTAATATTTATTTTTTTTAAATTTCATCTAAGTTGAAGGGGTTTTCCCAGGTAATTAATGTTCTGCCCAGTGAAATCACAGAAAACAGTCATCATTTCCAGACTTTAAACAGAGTCTTCCTTCCAGGCAGTGTAACCTCCCTAGAATAAAATGAATCAACCCTAGACCAAACCCTTGGCGTTGAGATAAACAGCTCCAACCTTAGTTACTATGGACTGTAAGGGGATTTGGGGTCTGCTTTTTATCATCTTTCATTTGCTTACTAGCTTATTCATTCATTTGATTTCTCTCTAAGTATATCTTTATCTTATGGTTCCAAATTGTCCTCATACCAAAGAAAGTTTTGGAGCACATTATTTCTTGAATTCTCTAGTTAGTGTCAATCTCTGACAGTAGCAGAACCCTTCCGGGGAATAACTAGATATTGTGGACTATCATATGCAAGTCCTGAAAATTCAATATATACAATTATTTCATCTTTGACTATAAGAAGTCGAATATCATTATCCTTCCAACATCTTTCCTCCCCAGCAGGGATTGAACCAAGGGGCGTTTAACCACTAAGCCACATTCACAGCCCTTTCTTTTTTAATTTTTTTTTTTTGAGACAGGGTCTTGCTAAGTTGCTTAGAGTCTCGCTAAATTGCTGAGGCTGGCTGAGAGCTTGCAATCCTCCTGTCTCAGCCTCCTGAGATGTGGGGCTTACAGGCGTGTGCCATCACCACCAGCTGCAACCCTCCTTCTAAAGGTAGTATGCCACAAATGTTAACATTTAAGGACAGAATACATGTGTTTATTAATACCTATCATCTGTACTGGCAACTCCAAGTTCTACAGAATTCAGGTCCCAGATATTGGAGGGAAACCAATGCCGATTTTCTAAGACATTTCAAGATCCTAAATATACATCGTGGATCAATATGATTCTGACTTTAATGTCCAAATACAAACAGAATTTCTAGTCAAATCATGTTAAATACTCACTGTTTTTCTTTCTTGTGAATTATTAAGCAGAAAAGTTTTAGAATCCATCTACCTGGAACAGGTATTTCTATTTTGACTTACAGAACGGCTCTCATTGTGTTGGAGCGGTGGCTCAGCGGCGCAGGGATGTGGGTTTGTACCACAGCACCACATACACAAGGAAGTCTCTGAGCAACAAAAGCTACATGAAAAACTAAATAAAATTGATTCTCTCTCTCTTTCCCTCTCACTGCCCCTCTCTTAAAAAAAAATCTGACTCTCATTGACATGAATCCCATAAGAAGTTGAGAAGATAAAGGTTTTACCTAGAACCTTGTGTACCACCTTTCAATGCAATTTTATGTTTGACTCAAAATACATCTGAAATAACTTCCTTCCAGCTATGTTAGACCAGCTAATTGCTTTTCTTTTGCTTTTGGTAATTAAGATCTTGCTTTCTTACTGAGAGTAGGTGCACATTTGTTATTGGATGGTCTTTGATTGTGAGAGTGTTTCAACTGTAGCAAATGTCTATCATCCTATTTTTCTAGTGTTCATTGAGTTGATTTGGGGAAATCTATGAATTTCTTTCTCCCATGCATGGCATCTCTCACTTAGCTGTGACCTTTGCTCTATAATATTATTTTCCCAAAGAGTAATGACCTGTGACTCAAAGTTGTGTGAGAAAGCACTCCCCCCTGGAGAACACATATGACACAAGACAGCTTAAAAGAGCAGGGAGTCTCTGTGTAAAATGCATGGATCCTATTCCCAACTGCAGTTCTCCAGAGCTATGAAACTCGGGCCCTACTGGGCCTTGTCTTTTAAATGAAACTGTGGGATAAATTCTCATAAATGTGCCTTCCAGCTCTAAAACTGTAGACACTTTTCCTCAAAGTGACTTTGCATTCTTAGGTTAAATGTAGCCATGGATCAGCTTCAGGACCATGGCAGAGCCTGGCCCAAGCCCTCACCACTGTGCCCAAACACAGGAGGATAGCTAGTAACAACCAACACATACAAGAGAAGCAAGGTTTAACACAGATGGCGAAGTCTTATAATGTGGATCCTAAGTGGAATAACCATAAAAATTCTACTTGATCTAAATCTATCTTTATCATTTTGTCAGAAATATTGATTTTCCTCATGTTCATGCTGAAGGAAGACCAATGATTAGTAGCAAAATTGTAGGCAGTAAAACTTTGAGGAAATCACTCAATATACAGAATACATAGAAGGTAGATAAATCCAGTAAAATACAGCCTACTTCATTGCTTCAAGCACATAAACAGAGAACACATCCAACACTTAGAAGAAGAAAGAAGAGCAAGAAATCTGATTTCAGGGCTGAAGTACTTGGTTGACATAAACCCTTACGCTTTTTATTATAATATAGAAAAACAATTTCGAATCACATCATCCTCATACGTAAGAACTGTCAAAAATTAATAAAATTAATAACAATCCTCTCTGTAGGAGCTGGTAAGGTATAAAGTAGCAACTTCAAAGATCCTGTACCAAAAGATGGTTTGTTCCTTCGAATTATATGAAGGAGTTCTATATGACAGGAAGAGTGAACACTTTTCACAATTTGAGTCATGGAGCTCCTACCAAAAAATCATTGTCTTATTTTTAAAAGGTAAGTTATAATATCTGCTCTTATTACTGCTCACTATTACTAAATGAACTCACAGTCCTTTCCACACGAAGCATTCAAAGAATAGAGGGAAAACCCCAACTACAATAAACATTGCATCTTCTAGATATTTTTCTGACTTGTTTCCTACATATTCTCCTGACCCACTCACTAAATTTTCATTCTGCACCTAATTTCTGTATTACCCCAGAATCCTTGGTCCCTGATCTGCTTACCTAGTTGCTCAGTGGAGACCCCTGACTGGCCCTGGTGGTGCCTGGCTCCCAACTGCACTGTGTCCCTGAGGTGAAAAGAACCCTCAGCAGGACCTCCCCTGCACCACCTCAGCTACAGCATCCATGTCACACCTGCAGGGACTCTAATAGCCCCATCTTCCCCATAACAACTGGAAAGCCATGCTGAGCAAAACAAATGGGAACTGAGAAAAAGTGTCATCCACTGAAAGGGACAAGAGACAGATGGGGATAGTCTGAGCATTTCTAGCATTTCCTTCTTTAAAGTATTGGCTCTAAGGCACAGCCATTCCATATAGTCTTTCCAGAAATATCTATTATTCCTGAATATCCAGTGCATGCTGGTCTCTTGGAAGTGTTTCCAACTCACTTCTCACTTTCCTCAATACTGGCTTCCTAGAATTTTAAGCCTGTGGAGCAGAGAACCAACCCAGAATGCTGGCTCCAGCACTGTGTTCTAGGAAGCTCAGGCTAAAGTTAATTTGTATAAACAGTAACCCTCAAAACAGGCTATGAGCACATGAATTATGGCTAAGAAAGCTTTTAATACCCAAAAATCAAAAAGAAATTCTCCTTGCAGCTTCATCAATGTTTTTAGAAGCTCAATTTACTGTAGCTAAACTATAGAACCAAACCAGATGCCCCTCACTGGACGAGTGGATCCAAAAACTGTGGTGTATATACACAATGGAATTCTACTCTGCTATCAGAAAGAACAATGTCGTGGCATTTGCAGACAAATGGATGGAGATGGAAAAATTATGCAGAAATATCCCAAACTCAGAGACTCAAGGGCCAGATGTTTTCTCTCATATGTGGAAGCTAAAATACAACCGGAAACACTGAAAGTAGGCTAAGCTAATAATAACCTCAACAAGGGTGAATATTACATGAGCAAGGGGAACCTTGCCTATGACACTGGGGAATGAAGGGAAAGGAGCTGGGGCAGGGAGGGAATAGGAGGATCATCAAGTCAGATGGAGGATGGGAGTAGGGGGGTTTTCAACCCAATGGGGAACCTTCAACTTCCATGAAATACCCAACTAAAATGGGGGCGGGTAAAGTAGGGGGAAACACGGGATTGTGGGGAATGCAAAAGGGGGAGATCATGGTCTGGCAGCAGCCTCAGATTGCTCTGTCATTATGTATGTGTTCACAATTTTGTGGCAATGGTTCCCTCCTAAATGTAAGACTATGTTGAATAAATTTAAAAAAGAAGAAAAAAAAGACATTCTCTTGTTTTCTTCTAGGAGTTGCTATTACCAGGTTCCAATGTTTAGATCTGCTTTGTTTTTTAAGTTATATTTTTATATACTGTGAGATACAGATCATAGTTCTCTTTTTAAAAATATATGGATGCTACGATTTGTTGAAAATACTTCATTGGCACTGAATTGCTTTTATGACTTCCTCTAATAACAGTTAATAAATGTGGATTCATTTCCAAACTCACCATACTTTTCTGTTACTACTTTGCATACTTAATGTAAGTTCCATGCTTATCTGATTACAGCAACCTTCAAAACCAAGTACAGTTAGTCTTCCAACCTATTTCTTTTTCATGCTGTTTTGGCTATCCTAAGTCTCTTGCTTTTCCAAAGAAATTTTAGCATCATTTTGACAATTTCTACTAAAATCATGTTGCGATTTTCCTTGAAGTAACATTGAGCTTATAGCTTAATTTGAGAAAAATTGTCCTCTTAACAACATAGTTTTCAGACTCTTGAAAACAATGAAGATAAGAAAAAAATTATGAAACTGCACCTTACCAAATTAAAACCTCTGCTTTCAAGACACACCATTAACAAAAGGAAAACACAAGCTGCAGCTTGGAATAAAGTATTTGTGAATTTTTTATTTGATAAAAAACTCAAATCTATACTATATAAAGAACTTTCAGAACCAAATATTTAAAAAACCCTCTTCGTATCAAGTATTCAAAAGTTTTGAGCAGAAACTCTACCAAGTATGAGACATACTCACATACAGCCACATAAAATCAGATTCATCATCCTTAATGATTTGGAAAGTATAAATTAAAATCCAAACAAGACCACCATATACGTATTGGAATGACAAAATATGGAGCAACTGGAATGCCTGTGTATATTGCTTAAGAATGGAAATTGCAGGGCCACTGTGGAAAAGAGCTTGGCAGCTTCTTAAACTGTTAAACATATACCTGCCATAAGATGGAGCCATCTCACTTCTAGGTATTTACCCACAGATGTGAATCTGAGTCCATCCTAAGGCAAGAATACTCAGAACAGGGGATGGTGTGGTGGCTCAGGGTTACAGCACTTGCCTGGCATGCACAAGTATGCAAGTTCAAACCCCAGCACCCACGTACACAACAAAGTCTCAGAGCAATGAAAGCCATGTGAAAAACTAAATAAAAACTGATTCTTTCTGTCTCTCTCTCACTGTCCCCTCTTTCTTTAAAAAAAAGAATACTCAGAACAATTTTATGTAACAGACATTGGTTTCAATGTCCAATAGAAAAAGAGATAAGAAAATTGCAGTCTATTCATGCAACGGAAAACTACTCAACCACAAACACAGTTATTACCAAGACATAAAAACGGGAGCTGCCTTTGCCCTCCGTTGCAGAAGTCTGTGGCTGGGACCGTAACCGGTGACCACCCAGGTTGGCTAGGAACACTCTCCCTCCACAACATTTGCATGGAGGATGTAACTTTCCTCATACCCTCTTGGGTGGAAAGTCTCAGAAAGTAGGCATAAGCCCTAGCGTGAACACTGACAGGGGCCCTGTGTGCCAGGACTGGGGCTGTGACAGCTGCGGCTCCCAGGTATGAATCCTCACTCCCAGCCTGTCTTGGAAATCTCGTAATCAAGAACAATAATGACAGTCTTAACTTATCACACTGTAACTATAAATTGATTATTTAAAAATGTAAACTATTCAATGATTAAAGTCAATGTTATACATTCTGCAGGGCCAGCTTTTGTGTGTGTGTTTTATTTGATATGATTTGGTCATTGTTTCCTTTTTTTAATTGGTCTTATTGTAAATTGTATCCAAATCTATTTCTCAATAAGTGAATAAAACCACCAACTTAAATGCAACAAATAAAATGAAAGGTCAACTCAGAGATGCCAGAGGAAGCCACAGCGAGAGATCTAACAGTAAGAATTGAATTTATTTTCCAGTAGAACTAAGTCTTCAACAAACACGAAGATTAAGGTAGCAATTAAAAATGTAAATGTCATAAGCCCTAACAATGTCACAATAAGTCAAATAACAAAGTAGAGGAGGAAGGGAGAAAAGATGGGGAATAAAGAGTCGGGTTTCCAGAGCTGTCCTGAGAAAGTACGTCTGCACCCTTGGACCACAGAGGTTGACTGACTCACAGCCTGGAGGTCAGAAGTGGAGGTCAAGCTTTCAGCAGGGTGGGCTCCTTCTGAGCCGGGGAGGGGGGATCTGTGCTGAGCCTTCCTCCTTGGCTTGTAAACACCTCATTTCCATGTCTTCACATTATCTTTCCTCTGTGTGGCTCTTTTTGAATTCCCCCTTTTTAAAGCACACTGTCATATGGAATTAAGGATCTCCCTAATCACCTCATCTCAAACACCACTGGAGTCACCGTTCTGAGATGCTGGGGGTTAGTGTATGAATTCCAAGAGGACACAGCTCAGTCTGTTTCATACTTATAGCTTTGTCTGTAAAACTCAGGGGTTGAAACTATTCTTCAAAACAGAAAAACTCAATAATAGAATTTTGAGTATTATATATGATGCATTTATAAAATTCAGGTTTATAGAGGTACAATTCACATACCATAAAATTCACTGTTCGAGCAAATAATTCAATTATTTTGTCAAGTGCATACATTCAATGCCACATAGTTGAGATATAGAATGGTTTCATTGTCCCCAAAGCTCCCCATGCCGGGCACTGGCAACCATTGGTCTTAGTCCTTTCCTTTGTGTTTTCCTCTTGAAAAATGTCAGATAAATGAAATCCATCGTGTCCTACTCCTTTCACTTAGAGTAGTATTTAAAATCCATCTCTGTCTGCATGCTTGAGTGTGTTATTTGTCTGGTTTTATTGGTGAGCTTTTATTGGTTTATCAGCATATGGAATTACCCTAGTTGGCTCATCCAGTCACTAGTTGATAGACATTTGGGCTGTTCACAGCTTTTTAATGTATGAAAATGCTGGATAAATGCTCACACTTGTGCGTTCGTGTGAACACATGTTTTCATTTCTCCTCAGTGAATCCTAGGGTTGGGTCAGATGGTAAGTTGAGAGCATTAACCACCAATTTAAATGGAATTCTTTCCAGCGTAGCTGCAGCGGTGTGCATTCCTAGTACCTGCATAGGAGAATCCCACACCCTCAGCAACCCTTGGGTCCCTGCGCATATGTTAGTTTTCTATTGGAGTTGGAGGAAATGCAGTCTTAGCATTTAAAAACAACACAAATGTTCTACTGTAAACTTCTGTAGATCAGAAATCCTAAGAGGCTTCCTCTGGGCTCATGTGGACAGGCTGCATTCCTTTCTAGAGGTAGACACTCTAGAAAGAGAGTCCCTCTCTTGTGTGAAACCTCTCTAGCCTCTTCTATCTCCACATCCATCTGAGCAGCTCTGTTCCCTTCTTTTCTTCTCTTAAGGGCCATGTGATTACCTTGGTTCCACCTGAAGTCCAGGACCAGCTCCCTATTGTAAGGTCCATGCCATTATAGTGTAGAACATGTGGGGGTCCTTTCTATAATTCTATCTACATTACAGATATATGTGTCCACTGGAGGTGACTCTTTGGTAAAATGCCCTAATGACTAATGACATTGACCATCATCCGTATGTATTTTTGCCAACCTCATCTATTCAAATATTTTGTCCATTTTGTTATTAGTCAGTTGTGATATTATTTTGTATATTCTGAATACAAGTTCTTTATCAGACCCATGTTTTGCAAAGATTTTCTCCCTGCCTTTGGCCTGTGTTTCAATTTCCTTATTTTCTTCTAAACAGCAGAAGTTTCTAACTCTTATGATGCCTAGTTCATTATTGTTTTATTTCATTGTTTGGTCTTTTCATGTTGTACCTCATCAATCATAACACTTGTTTCCTACATTTTATTTTAGAAATCATATAGCTTCATGCATTTTATTTAATGTAAGTCTACTTTTTAAGGCCCAACAATGCACTTACATACACTTTAGGGTCCCTGAGTTTCCAGTTATTCCAGGATCTCTTATTTAAAAGACTTTTACCACTGAACCATTTCAATATTCTTTTTTTAAATTAGTTCAGCATAGTCTTACATATGAAGGGATTCATTTCTACACATTCATATGTGCATACTTAATGACAATGTAATTTGAACCCTATCCTTATTCAGGATCTCACCCAGTCTCACCCACCTCACCCACTCCCCACTTCCATCTCCACTGTAATTCACCCCATTACAGATTTTATATATATATATATATATATATATTTGAATTTTTCTCATTTTAAATGCCCACATGAGTATTATTGGCTTCTTAGGGGAGTAAAATGTACCCTACAATATTGATAACTCTCCTTTCCCCTCTCTCTACTCCCTCCCTCTCTCTGCCCTCACACTTACTTCCCCCTCCCATTCATAGCTAGGGTTTTCCCAGATTGTGTGTTACTTTGGATTTGGTGGGTGTGGTAAATAAACTTGACTAACTTTCACCCATTCCTAGGTTTTACTCTAGCTTTCACATATGATAGAAAACATTCAACCCTTAAGTCTATGGGTTTGGCTTATTTTACTCAGCATGATTTTTTCCATTTCCATCCATTTACCTGCCATTTGGATATTCTTGAAAATCAACAGAACAGGTGGGGGACCAACTCTGGAACCTCTATTATGTCCTTTGATCAATGTGCCCACCCTTACTTTGATCACACTTTCCTGATTATTATTATAACTTTATTGAAAAGACTTGAGGTCAGGTTGAATGAAGTCTCCAGATTTTCTTCCTTTTCAATACTATTTTGTTATTCTTGGTCATTTGCTTTAAAATACATTTTAGAATCTCCTTGTAAATTTTCAGACTAAAATGCTTGCTAGAATTTTGATCGAGGTAGTGTTAAATCTATACATAAGAAAAAACTGGCATTGTAACAGTATGGACTTTTCCAACACACAAATATGGAATTTCTCATCTTTTATTGATGTGTTCCTTAATTTTTCTCATCAGCATTATATTTTCAGCATACACCACTTGTCCATATTTGTCAGATTTAACATTAATTTACTTTTTATAAATGATATTCTACTTCACTTTCCAAAAGCTCATTGCTACAAGTTATACATAGAAATATAAACAATCAAAATCAAAACTTTTCATAATAGTAAATGAAAAGAATTCTCCTGCAGACAAAAGAGATATTCAGATTTGAGCACAATGCACAATGAAAGTCCATCTTACATACAAGAGGCATGAAGTCATAAAGTCATTCCAGAAAGTTGGAAACTAAAAGATAAGTGAAGCTATACAAGAAAGATTTAAGAAAAAAAGGTAGGCATTGTGATTTAACTATCACAGAAGGTGAAATGCAGCCCAAGGCCACTCTATCAATCCAAGAAGGACAATTCACAAAGCCAAAGAATGGAATTCATAACAAGTTTCAGCAAAGTCCAGAAGCAGTAGAGCAGCATATTTGAAAAGCAGAAGTTACAGGAGGTATATGCATGCACAAAAATTCGGCATCAAACTTTTATTTATTAATGCCAAGCAACAATAGGACAAGCATATAAAAATTAGATAAGATTACAGAAATCCTAAATCTCATAATTAACTAGGCAAATTTACTACAGATCCACCTCTCTGGCTTCATCTTTTTTTTTTTTTTAAGAGAGAAGGACAGTGAAAAAGAGAGAGGGAGAGAGACAGAGAAAAATCAATTTTTATTAAGTTTTTCTCATGGCTTTCGTTGCTCCAACACTCAGTTGTGTATGTGGGTGCTGGGGTTTGAACCCCTGTACTTGCGTATGCCTGGCAAGTGCCACAAGGGCAGAGAAACCGCCCCAGCCCCTCTCTGACTTCTTTTAACGTTCCAATGCAACAAATGGCAAAAACAGAAACTATATATTAGATCAAAATAATCTCAAACACCTTTTAAAATGGAAAAAAATAGTACAAAACTTATTCTGACAAAAAATGCAAAATAGGAATATGTATATATATATTTACACATACATTGTTATTCTTTTAATTTTTATCTGCTTTTAAAGAAAGTGGGGATAATGTGAGAGAGAGAAAGAGAGAAAAAATTTTTATTTAGTTTTTCATGTGGCTTTCATTCCTCAGACACTTCGTTGTGTACATGGTGCTAGGATTTGAACTCGCATTCTTGCACATGCCAGGCAAGTGCTGTAACCACTGAGCAACTGCTCCAGACCCTTAATTTTTATCTAAACTAGTAAATTCTCAAAGAAAACTATCTCACATTGAAAGGCATTTATACAAACATATATTACACAGAAATCTAAACCATGAGCTTCCACTGATAAAGACCTTTCCAATAATGGCTTGATACCCAGAAGCTTAAGATATAAAAAGGATAAGTAAACTACTCATCTGGTTTACTTAAGAATTTTCCATGACAAAAATAAATTTCAGAAGCAAGGTCCAAACATATTAATATAGTAAAATGTAATTTTATATTGACAGTTTGCAACTCATGAAAAAATTTTAAAAATTTAAAGAACTGAGTTAAACAATGAGTAATTACAAATTTATATCAAAATGAAAAATATAGCTTCTGATAATTATGTTTTAGGTGTCTTAGTCCAATTTGTACTGCTATAGCAAAATATCTGAGACTGTTTTTGATAAACAGTGGGGATGCCATTTCTCATAGTTCTGAAGGTTGGTAAGTTCAGGTCAAAGGTCCCACATCTGGTGAGCGTCTTCTTGATATGCCATCCCCTGGCAGAAGTAGAAGACAAAAGATGGTGAGCAAACAAGAGATCACAATCACAGCCTTAGCGCCTGATATTTAGCATTAATACATTCATGGGGTGGAGCCCTCCTGACCCAAACACCTCCCACTAGGACCCAACTCTCAAAGCTACTGAATTGGGGATTCTTTCCAATACTTCCTCTTTGGGGAACACATTCAACCCAGAGCATTGGACATACACAGCTAAAAATAAACACACGTTGATAAGCAAAATTATTTGATGTACACGTTGTTAAGTTAAATTTGACCTATAGCTGCCACCATACTTTAACATCAAACTTAATAGTATATTATTATACCAAATAGCTGAGCCTCAGCTGATCATTGCAGCCATGCTACAGCCTACTACAAATGGCCAAATGTTTAGACTGTGTCCGTATAAGACAGAAACCTCATCATACCAGGCCCATACAGGGCAAATACTCAGCTATAGTCAATAGAATGGTTTCTGTGCATTGATTCCTTTTTTTGTAATCTATAAATACTGTTTGCCCATGTTGCTGGGTGGAGATCCCTGAATATATCTACTGCTTCTGAGTGATGCCTGATTAATAAATTATTCTTTGCTCAAATAAATTTTGCTAAATTTAAAAAATAAAAGTACTATAAGGATGTGCCACAAATGGTGTGTTAAAATGTGCAGTATGATCAGAAGGCACTGAGTTCCTGTAGACGCTATGCTCCAAGAATGGTCCATGCAAATCCCTTAACGCTCTTCCCTTGTTGATTCTTAGGACTTTTACTCAACTTGGGGGTAAACAAGGATTTCGCTGGAGAGAGCTTCTGGTGGGTAGGGGTCCATCTCCATTCCAACCTCACTCCAAGAGGGATGAGGAGTGGCTCAGTTCTGCCTGGAGAGAAGTCTTAGAGGAGCCACTCAGAGGGGCAGGCATGGGTCTACTGTCAGTGGAGGACAGTAGACGTCACAGCTAACTGGTCAATAAGGTATAAGCCAAGAGAAAGCTGTGACCAGTGGGCAATCCCTGGCTACTGGTGCAAAAGGAGCATGTGTTTCCGGGGAAAAGAATTGTGCAGTGCCGGGGGACATCCTGCCTGGGCATTTTTCATCATGAGGACAAAGGCCCAACACGTCTAAGAATGTGGATCCAAACCCCAAATGTAGGAGGGACCTAGCCACAAGCCAAAAACATAGTTCTTATTTCACTTGTTCCTGAAGCCTGGGATATGAAGAAAGCACATAAGTGACTAAAAACAAAGAATAAATCATAAACACCTGACAGGCTCTGGGAATAAGTCAAATCAGAACTTTCCTCTGAGCCGTGCCTGCTCTCCCTCTCTGACGCTAGAGAGAGGTGAGATGAAGCTGGGTGGTAAAGAGAGACTCCAGAACAGATGCAAAAGGCCACATTCCATGCAGTGTCTGGGGACCCAGTCATAACTGATCTTGTCCATCAGCTGGGAGGCACAGACTGTGGTGCACCTGTCCACACAAGTGTCTCTCCTGGACTTCACAGTGATGGAAGGGATAGCTCGGGGCAATGGCCCCTTCCTGCAGCAACACACTCTGAAGTTTCGTTAAATACTCCTACGCCAGAGAAGCCTGCTCATTTTTAATGTATTGTTAGGGACAAGAGAATGAAGATTAGTTATGAACAGTCCCTTTGGGCCAGACATACTGACAGAAATAGTAATTTCTTCTCCAGTTAAGAAATTGGAGCACATTTATATGAAAGTGAGTTACATTAACAAATCAGCAGACATTTTTCCTCAATTTAGAATTCACTTTTTTTTTTTTTTAGGCTGAGTTAGACTTCCATCTTGACAGATTTAAGGGGTAATTTGTTATAGTATAAAATGGCATGGAATGTATTTATTGACATTTCAAATTGCAGCATTTTCAATGAGAAAGGTATCTAGTTTTGAGCTACTAAAACAGCATGTTGTAGCCATATATTTCGTTTTGAATAGCAATCACTTAGATGCCGTGTCTTTATTTATTGCTGGTACCTAAGATGGGCGTACTGTGTACAAAAAAAGGATGTTAAATAGAAGAAAAGTTGCCATCGTGATTATTAACACGCTTTGCTTCTATTCTGAAATGCTACCGAATTCTATGATATTTCTGCATTTAATAATTGTGCCAGCTCAAAAAAATATGAAATCATTATTTCCTGACATTAATGAAGTCAACTTTTCCAGCACCATTTGAATAGGCAATTGAACAAGGAGACTTGAAAATGCATTCAAACCAGGTCAGCGATTCTGTGTTTCCAACAATACGTCCACAATTCCATGAAGGGTAATCTTAAACCATTTTTTAGAGCAGCCTGTACATCTTTATCTTAAAATTCCAAATGTTTCAACAATAGATGATTGTTAGAAGCTAGACAATTATTCTTCAGCACTCATTGATTAATGACTTAGTCTATGACACAGGGAGAAACTGTAGAACAAAGGAGTCGATTATAATAATGCACAGGCATTAAACCGTCTTCATTAATAGGATCTTCTGAATTCAGTTTAGCAGAAAACCAAATATGCCATAAACAAAGTGGAGAGTTAAGAATTGTAAATGCATTTTGAAAACTCGCTTGATAATAAGATTAAATAATATTATTGTCCTCTGCTAAAATTCTCTTTCCCATGTTGACTCCCTCCCCCTTCAATCCCCCATCCCTTCCCCTCACCCTCTGCTTCTCCCTCCCCACTCTGTCTCTTTGTCTCTGTCCCTCTTTCACATGCACAATTAACCAAGTAAAATTTAAGATAAAACTGCATTTTTAACAGCATAAGAAATTAATAATCCTTCCAAATGCATGCACTCTTCATCGTTATTAGAATTCAGGAGACCCATATTTTATGTAATTATAGTCTTTTGAACAAAAAAAATGCAATCTAGCAATAGAGAAGAGATTCTGGTTATCTCATTTGAGTAGCCTCACTCACTTGATCATTTATGCAATCATAGCAGGGAAGACATGGTTATAGAAAACAATATTTTTAATGTCATTTGGGGCTGGTTTTTGTCTATTGAATGTTGATTACACAACTATTGCAAAATATATTATGATTATCCTATTATTAAACTTATGAAATCCTTTTAGGTCTCAGCTTAAGTCCCCATTGAATTATTTTTATTCTGGTCTATTTCTTTGTTTCAAGCAGTGAATGTAAGAACCAAATTCATAGTAATTCGAAACAATCAATTATGGTAACCTTTATACCTAATATTTGAGAAATTAGCTATAACTGGACCCTACCCTGAGCCCTTTGCTAAGATGACTCCACCAATTCACAGAAAAGGCCCAGCAGGTGGGGACTACAGACATTCCCAATTTGCAGGAGAAGCAGAAAGCAGGCAAGCTATAAACAAACTCTAAGTTGTACAATATAATAACTTTTTAATATAGCTACTAGAAATTTTGAAATTGTGCATTTGGCTCACATAGACAACTTGCTTTCTATTTCTACTTGACCTCCTGGTGATACATAACACCATTTGATAAATATGTTGCCTTTTACCCTTCATAATAGGTCTGTGCTGCAATATCATCGTCATTTTATAGATGAGAGAATCCGTGCGAACCAAGGATGTTCACTGACTGGGGAGCTGGGGCATGGGCAGGGTGGACCCTAGTCAGAGAGACAAGGTCTCCTTGCTTGGAGTTTGGCTTCTACTCCAGCAAATCAAGTGGGCGGAGGCGCGAAAGCTTGACAGGATTTATAAATACATGGACTGCTGGTCCTAAGGCTTTGGAAGATAATGCAGGTGAGGTGTGAGTTCTGCCCTCCTGTCCTAGACCACTTTCCTTCTGTTTCAATCTTTGGACATCAGCTTTTAATCAAGGTGACCTAATCTGACCTTGAGGTTAATGATACAGCATTCAATTAATTCATGAGGTTTTCTGGGCTTTTAAACCTGAAAAGACATGCAGTTACCTTTGTTGATCTGCTTAGGATGATGGCAAGGTGCTTGTTTTCTTGGAACAGGGGAATTAAGACTACAGGACAGGCTTGGAAAAAGAAAAGCCATTTATTTCCTCTTAAAAAAGACAAGAAAGAACATTTGACTGAAAACATACAGGGGTCAAAAGGTGGGATAGGGAGGATGGGCAGTGGAAGAAAGTAAGGGGACTGATAGAAAATTATCAGGAACTTCAGTCCAGCCTCAAGCCTCCAACCCCCGGCTTCCAGCACAGAATCTGGGCAAATGTATGATTTTCCTCAGGTTCTTTTTTGTTTCCCAGTTCCGTTCCCTCATTATTAAATAGGGAGGATGATCATCCTACAGCAAGTCGTTCTGCTAACAATCTAAAAACGATGTGTTGCTTCTTCCCCAGGTCTTGTCGAACGAGGGATACAGGCCACTGGAGAAGGTGGCCTCCTGTACCCCTCATCCCCAGCGTTATCCTAGCTGTTCAGCTCCAGCCTTGTCACCACCTCCTGTAGAAGCGTCTCTTGAGAGAGGAGTCCCCATGCTTGTGTTCTCAGAGTAGGCTGCTTTTGTAGGGGAGCCATCAGGTAACCAAACCACTACCTCTTGACGCTGCCATGTTTGCCTCCATGGTAAAGTGGGGAGCATAGGGCTGAGTCTGCCCCTGATTTCAACTCCAACCCCCTCAATAAGCACAGGGATGGTCAAGAAAGACCTGGAAGTGAGTCAGCTCAATGAGAGCACAGACTAAAGAAAGCTGGTTCTTGTTATTGTCAGTGTCCTATTCTAAGAAGTCATTGGGAATCAGAATGGGCCTCGGATGTTGCTCCTGGGGAAATACAGGGTCAGGTTCCTGAAAGTGTCTGCTCACAAGTTTCAGCAATCAGTGCATGACCTTGCGTGACCTTGTTTCATGTGTGTTTCTATTTGAAGACACCCTGTTTAATATACGTTTGCATTCACTGACATTCAACTCTCATCTGGTAATTGTGGGCAGTTTGAAATTCTCGGTTTGATGATTTATCTGTAACAATTAAAAATTTGATTTTCAGGTAACAGTCTTTTCCTTTCTTTTTTCTTTTCTTATATTTATTTCTGCTTTTGTTTTCTTTTCAGACCCTTCTGTCCCCACACAGGATACACAGGTAACATTAACTTTTTTTTAAAGAGAGAAGGACAGTGAGAGAGAGACAGAGACAGAGAGAGACAGAGAAAATCAACTTTTATTGAGTTTTTCACATGGCTTTCATTGCTCTGATACTGAGTTGTGTACATGGGTGCTGGGGTTTGAACCCATGTATTCGCATATGCCATGCAAATGCCGTAACCACATTAACTTTAACATACCACTCTGTCATCCCTGCAGAGGTTAATTTGACCTCAAGAGGAATTATGGTTCAAGTGACTTCCTCTTGCTCAAACTTTTCTTAGCTTTTAAGTAACAAAATTATGTTTCTTCCAAATAGCTAACATGAATGCATCATATACTTTTTGCAGGTATTTGGATATCTACTTTTAGCCCAAGAATTCTTACTGCTCCTTAAATTATAAGCTATTAAGAATGCAATTTATCTTGAGATAAATAAATACAAAATGAAAGAGCAGAGCTAACCATGTGAGTTCCCTGCTCATCTCTGAATGTTGGAAAAGTGCTGGGTGGTAGGCATAGAGAAATCACTTGAGTTCCTGCCACATTTAGGGTAGCGTTCGTAAATTATTGACCTAGAGGCTTTTAGAAAGTGACCTCTCGGGTCTGATGAGCAGCGCTCGTGGATATTTCTTATACTCTGACCCCTTTAACCTCAGCTACTGAAGAGGCTTGCATTTGTTTCTGACATTCATTATATTTGATCTATCTAATCTATGAAGGACTAAGCAATTTAAAAAGGAACAAGCACTCTAACATCTTTTCTATGATTTTGTATGTCCACTGAAAAAACAGCCTAATAATAAATATAATTCAGACCTTTATAAGAGAAGATTGGGGGAGTAGGAGCTCCTGAAAAGAATATATTTCTGGGTTTGGAATGTGCAATTATTACCTGGATTTAGAAATAATGCATTTAGAATTTTCAAACATCATCCCACTTTCTTCACCTGAATCAGGGTGAGGAGGGGGGAGAGAGTCACTGTTTAATGGGTGGTTCTTACAGTTTTTCACACGATTGAAACTTGTTTATAAGACATAAACCTTGCAGATAGCTTATCTGGTAGGGATCTGTATGGTCCAATACACACATCACCAAGCAGCTTGTTCATTTTTCATACTACTAATTTGCCGGTCAATGTTTAATAGCAAAATGCTCTAATGTCTCAAAGTGTTGGCTGTAGGTTTATCGATAAGCAATCCTGCTCCAGCCACTGAACAGATGAATTGTATAAACCTTTTTTTACATCATTAAGCTATTACCATTGAATCTGATTAGCAGTCATTAAAACATGTTTAGAGCACTACAGCCAATTAATTTGGACATTAGTAAAATTCAACCTTATTTTGGCACAAAATATTTGTGTATTTATATGTATGGCTGGTCACAGGTGCAACCTTGAAACTGATGCAGAAACAGTAGTCAAGATTGTTTTTTGGTAAATAATGTATTCCACCATCAGTATTACCATTATATCTGAAAATATACCAAAATTTTCTCTTCATATTGCATTAGACTTCAGATTTAGCCACATCACTCACTTTGGTCAACGGCAGTGACTGGAGGTGGCATATGCCATATCTTAGCAGTTGTCTCAGGACTTTGCTATTGTTCTTTCCTTGCTACTTTGAGCACAGTGAATTCATATATGGGAAATATCACTACCCTATTAGATAGAGGAAGACCTTGTGGAGCAAAGGCACAGAGGCCCTGAAATGCCATCAAGAAATAAACCTTATGTATTATAGCCCTTTAGATTCTGGGACTGTTTGTTACTATAGCACGCCCTAGCAAATCACAACAAATACGGTTGCAATTAACTTTGGACAACTGTAAAATCACCAAACCACCATTGTTTCTGGGACTCTCCCATTCTGAGCACATATTAAGGCCACAAAAACTGTCATGGGTCAAAATCAATTCCTCAACAGAGGATTTCAGGTAGCTCATCAGTTCTGTGTTTCTACTGAAACATTTTCGATTGGATTCTGTACAATATAAAATTCAAATATTAATTATTCTATGAAAAACCTCTCAGTAACTTCTCTCGCTCAGTCTGTCTATATCTCCCACTCATTTCTTACACTTTGTCAAAGCCAGAATATCTGAAACAGAGTTGACCAGTCCAATTCCTCTTCCTCCCTCCCTGAAATCTCTCCCCCGTCTCCAAACACAGAAATCTGCAGCATCAAGTAAAGAAATGTTTCTATTCCAGGGTTATTAGATACTCAATGAGTGTTTACTGAGTTAATGAAAACTCACCTAAATGAAGAATTTCCAGACTGCTTCAGTCTTATCAGCTCTTAATTTTAATTCAGAATCTTTTCTTATTTGTATCAAAATCAGCAGAACTTGCCATCAGATTATTATACATTATTAGTTGGTTAGCTTTTCAGATATCTTCCACTTTCCATTTTAAATTGCTCGTTGTGGAACCAGGGTGTTCATATTCCCTATGGGATATCTCATATGTGCCTTGCTGACACAAGCAGACAGGATTTCTCGATTGACACAGATTTACATGTTACATAACGAAACCTTATAACTAGAAAGTCTCAGAAATCTACTTCACCTTTTCAGCCTAAAGTGAATATTATCCTTTTCTCTAGTTTTAATTATTTACTTAAATCTATGAATATTTGGATGTAGGGAGGGAGCAATAGTATGTTTGTGCTCACAAATGCCTTTTCTTTTTAAAAGAGAGAGAGAGAATCGATTTTATTTAGTTTTTCATGTGGCTTTCGTTGCTCCAACACTTGGTTGTGTACATGGGGCTGGGGTTTAAACTCGCATCCTTGCACCTGCCAGGCAAGTGCTGTAACCACTGAGCCACTGCTCCAGCCCCCACAAATGCTTTTTAAACCACTTCCGAGTTTGGTTGCCCAAGAATTGCTGTATTTATCAAACTGATGAGGTCTACTCATTTCCCCTGATGCACTGGATTATAACAAAAACTTAAATAAGGAATTCATTTCGTTCATACTTTAGCCTTTAGATTTAGGATTTCAATTTTCAACTTCCTTTCCCTAGATAGGGCGCAACAGTTATTATTATGCTTTTCAAATTTGTTCTCTCAGCATATGGCCCTCCTTCCATTCATTTGCATGGAATGTTTTCCCTTTTAAAATATTCCCTCAGCATATAATAAAACTACTTTCTTTTTATTCTTTATACTTGTAAGGACAGACTTATTGGCACTTTTCTGTTCTTTTTTGGGATTTCAACATCCAAGCACCATATCATCAAAGCTGCTGTTTTACGTCAGCTCTGGGGAGAAGTTATCTTCACAAAGGAATTGATCTCAAAATCTGGTTCCCCTGTATTAAATACTTGAATTCCTTCTTAGATTCTTTTGTTTTGATTTTACTTCTAACTCTGTGCCTAACGAGAAAATTCTGAAGCAACAAGAGTATTTCTGTTAACTTAGAGGACACTTCTGTTGACAACAGCTCTGCTCTCCAGTGACCTCCTGTGGCTACACAGGATAGGGTCCACTTTCAAGACCCTTGTGTCTAAGTGACTGGTACAAATTGAGCGAGGCGTGTGTGTGTGTGTGTGTGTGTGTGTTGTTAGGGAGAAAACAGAGATCATAATTAGTCACACGAACCTGAACAGTCCAACTGTTTAAAATTACTAGCATCTCTCCCTCCTCGAACCCCATAATGGAAAGTGGGCCTGGTTTGAGATTTTGGATTGTAAGACTTAAGTGTTGAAAAGAGTTTTCAGACTGATCTGTCCGGCAGTGAAAGACGGCGAACTATGTTGGAGAAAAACATTTGTGATCCACAGTAGGAAAAAAACAGCTTAGTACTATTTTAAGGAAAAGGGAAAGTGTTTTAAATAATGAGAACTCATTTACTACTAAACCCAAGAAAAAAATCAGTAATTTCCATCCATATTGCAGGTATGGCTATGGGGATTGTTTCTGCTGCATTAAAATGGGACCCTTTGTTTCCAGTTCTTCACTTTGCTTCGTCTTGTTTACGGCCCTGTGTTCATTTCCTGGTCCCCTCTCCTTAAACACAGGCACCTGAGCTCAGTGTGAGGATTGGGTTCCTTCCACCCCATGCTGGTTTTTCTAAGCAGTGCAGCACTCCTGGGAAAAATGTACAAACTTCCCCCTTCACCAGGGTCTGGCTTCAGGAGTGTAGAGCAAGGAGAGGAGAAAAGGAGGAGAAGCAGAAGAAATTGTGCTTCTCCGTGCAATGCTGGGGCTTCAATAAACATCTGTATTTCAGAACCCAAGACGGACTCATGGCCCCTTCCAGAAAGGAGGCAATTGCCAGGGCTCTGATTGCAACTCCCACGCCAACCTCGGTACCCTGGACCCCACCATCCCCTAAGCCCAATCTGCGTTCTCTCCAGCTTGTTCACATTTCAGTCCATCCTCTGACAGCTCACCACGTCTGACCTTAGCAGCTTGCTCAAGCTCAGCAGGAGCAAACAGCACTTGAATTATTGCTCTCCTGCCACAAAACAATCCTATTGTTATGACCCCTTGTGTCTTGCAAAACACAGTAGCTCAGTAATTGCGGATGCTTCTTGTAGCACGCATTGCAGTTGTCAGGGGTCAGCGTTAGCGTTGTGGCCTTTGCCTGGTGCTCCAAGAAGAGCATCTCCCCTCTTGCTCTGTTGATAAAATGTTAAATAGCATCAATGTGACACGGAAAAAAAGATAAAATCATTTTACACTCAGACGTTGTTTTTAACACTGAAGTAGAGCTGAGATGAATAGCTTTGTGCAATGTCTGCTAATAAATACACACATTTACCTATGAAAGAAGCTAGTATCTTATAAGGAAGAGCATATCTCCAGCCACTTATCTTGTGAATCATTTTAAGAAACACAGATGGTGCAAGAATCCAAAAAAAAAAAGTCACTCATAGATCTTATATAGCTGGGACATAAGGAAAATTTGGGAAATACACCTGAGCATGTTCATGCAGCACATGCATGAACACACATTAATTGATGAGATCATTCTTTGTTGCGATGGTGACTGATAGATGAAAACTCCTTGCACAATGAGAGGCCTCCAGTCAAGCATCTGAGCACTATTTTTAAACAGTTTTTTTTATTTCCCAGAGCACATTTGGACTGGTAACTTGTACAAAAAATAAAACACAAACTAAAGAGGAAAAATTCTTTACACACTGTAAGTAAATTCTTATGAAAAACAAATAAAAATTCACAGAAGTCATTAAAGTTTGAAAATCTGAAATATGGAAAGATACAGAAGTTCTTTCATGTTCTTTTTCTTTTCAACACACACATACACACACACACACAAGTTTTTAAAGACTGACTAGATAAAAGTATAATCTGAAGATGAAGCAAACCACTTGGGAAATAAACATATGGATGTTGATAGATCTTCAAGTTAGCCAACTCCTTTCACATGTGAGGACCATAAAAATTTCTATTTTGAATTATAGAAAAGAGTATTTAGAATAAGTTGCTTAATATTTACATCCAGATATAGCCTGCAACAAATCCTATGAGGTCTTTTCTTCACAATTGTAAAAATTATAATACATAATAATATAATGGGAAGCTTTTGTTTTTATAGAGATGTGAATTTATTGTTTTTCCTCACTGACCTCTTTAGAAAGCTGCCTGCTTCCACGTCCTCTGGGACATCATGTTGGGAGGTATTGTGACTGTCACATCACGAACCTTTCCATAAGGAAAATGCTCCACTGCTGTGAAATCACTGCCAGGTGATGAGATTTGGTGACTTGCTCAGTAGCCAAGCGCTCTCCTTAACCACTGAGGCCCCAGGGGCCAGCTTGAGGTCAGCATCTGTCTCCAGGATCCTCATTGACAAATAATTGAAATAAATGCATAATTCCGTCTCTTTCATATCAATGATTTAAATACAACCACACACACACACACACACACACACACACACACACACACGGTACTTTACAGATTAGTTGTAAACAAAGTGCATCCTGAAAGAAGTTCCCAGCCCCCGCCCCCGCCTGCATTCTTCTTCATTACCATTTCTAGCACACCTCTTTCACTCTATGTATCTGCTAAAACCATTACTGGTCTCACCCTCCACTTTGCTTGCAGGCATCTACCATATTTAAATAAATTTTTGTAGTTTACCCAATGCTATGGTGATGTCTAGCGCTTAGGTTTGTTAAATGCACATTTCTGAATGAAGGAATGAGTGACTTCATGGAAAGGAGACCACAGCATCTACCCTTTTAAGACGCAGCTACTGTTCTCACTCATATTTGAATGGATAGTTTCTGCTAATTCTTGTGCTCAGACTATAGCTCTTGAATAAGATATTTGCTGGAGCTGGGGGTAGCCACAAAAGGTTCAAACAGCTAGAATCTACTTCTAACAGTTGTCTCAGCCATTCAACCAAAGTTGAGGTTAGAATTAGGAATGTGACAAGGGGTGAATATCCACAGTGTATAAGGAAGTTGATCAACTGAACAGCAAAAAAAATCAAATAATCTGATTTTAAAATTGACACATGATCTGAATAGATCTCTCTCAAAAGAAGATACACAAAAGGGCAGGTTCATGAAAAAACACTCCATCACGGAGAAATGCAAATGAAACCATAATGAGATGTCATCTCACCCTAGTTAGAATGGCTGTTATCAAAAAGAAACACTAAATGCTGGAAAGGATAAGGAGAAAGGGGAATTCTTGTGCACCGCTGGTGGGAATGAAAATTAGTACAGCCATTATGGAAAATAGTGTGGCGATTCCTCAGACAAATTAATGACCCATGAATAGCACTACTGGGTATATATGGAAAGGAAAGGAAACCATTATATCAAAGAAATACTGTACTCCTTTTTTCTTGTACACTATACTCATATAGCCAAGATAAGGAATCAACCAAGATAGCAATCAACACATGAATCAAAAGGCAAAACGTGGTGTATACATACCCAGTGGAATATTACTCAACCCTAACAAGGATGGAATCTTGTCATTTGCAGTATCATGGATGAAACTGGAGGAGATTAAGTAAAATAAGCCAGGCACTACAGAAAAATACCACACATTCTCACTCATCTAGAAGCAAAAATGGTTGATCTCAGAGAAGTAGATAGTAGAATAGTGATAGAGACTTGGAAGATTAAGGAAGAGGGGAGATAAAGAAAGGTTGATGATTAGTAATAAAATACAGCTAGACAAGAGAAATCAGTTCCAGTGTTTTATAGGACCGTAGGTTAAATATAACTTTATTTATTAAATATTATTAAATATTTCAAAATAACTAGAAGAGTTTGCATAGAGATGATAATTGTTTAAGGTGGAGAGAGAGAAATACTAATCACCCTGACTTAATCACTGCATGCTATAGACAGGTATCAAGTTTACTATACTTCATAAATATGTGCAAATATTACACATCAATTAAAAAGTAAAGCCAAGTATGGTGGCACAAGCCTTTAATCCCAGGAACTAGGGAGGCTTAGGCAGGAGGATTACAAATTCAAAGCCAGCTTCAGCAACTTAGCAAAGCCCTAAGCAATCTAGTGAGACCCTGTCCCAAAATTTAAAAACAAAAATTAAAAATGGGGCTGGGGATTTACTTCAGTTGTTAAACAACCCTGAGTTCAATTTCTGGTACCAAAAACAAACATCAATGAAAAGATAAAAAAATTAAAATAAATTGAGGTTAGAGGCTAGCAATATTTGGTTATTTCAGCACCTTGCACATGAAAATAATGTTAAACTCCAAACAATTTCCCTGAATGAGTATGCTAAATTCCTAGTATACTTCCCTACTTATTTGATAATCTTGTGCTTTTTTTGTTGTTGCTCAAAAATAAATAGCTCTATGTAAATGGAGTAGACGGTGCTGTTGAAGCCTCCCTGGGTAAGTGATGCAGCTCAGAGTTCTCCAAAGTTCTCCTACACATGCTCAGAGCAGTGCTGTCCAGTCTTCCTGCATAGGTGGCATGGAACGATGGTCCTGAACCCTTGGGTAGGTTAGTGATCCTCAACTTTCCTGTGTAGATTGTGCAAAACAGTGGTCACCAAACTGGGTTGGACATCTACTTCACATTTTTAAAAGTACTAATGCTTGGTCCCCACCTCCAAACTTCTGATAAATCAGAGGAGAGTTCTTAGACTGCTCTTTTATTTAAAGTCCCCCTTCAAGTTGTTCCAGGAAGAATAGGACAATCAAGAGATAGAGGATGGAGTGACTCTGTAGCAACTTAGTACCTGTTCTAAAATACTTAAATTTCAAGAAATCTGATACCTATTTGTTTTCTGGCCATTTTTCTCTGGGTTTGAATATCTAAGTACTGAAAATTATTTTAGCTAACAAAAGAATCTTGTGATGTGAGCTCTTCTTAAATGTAATTGAGCTATAATAAATCAATGAACTGTATTAAACTCTACTAATTCGGGTATCTATGAAATGCTAATCAGCAGTCAAAATAATGTTACATAATATTTTAAATATGTGCATAATTTAGCAATGCTTTCATTTTTGAGAAGACGCCACATTTCAGTGTCATGAAATACTGGGCCTCACCTTCAACAGAAAGTCTCTCTCTCATTATAAAGAGTGCTTAGAGAATCATGCCCCTCATCACATAGGTATGCATTAATCCTGAATATTTTAATAACCATAAAATCAGAAATTTTGATGGATGATTTTTTTTCTATTCTAAAAGTCTTTATATTTATAATCAGATTTAGAGGCACCAGAGAGCTCCCTTGGAATCTCCCCACATCACTCAATATCCCCTGTCATTGACATCTTGTATTAGTATGGGAACTGATGAATCAGCACTGGGACATCGCTATCACCTGGAGTCCGTGGTTGGCTTAGATGTTGCACATTCCATGTGCTTGGATGAATGTCTAACAACTTGTCGCAGGCAGAGGCTCCAAGCCTTGGTCCATGTGTTCCCGTGAAAAGAGATTTAAAGTCAAAATGAAAATCCAAGTGAGAGAAAATTACTGCAAGTGAAAACAAGGCTCATGCAAAGAACACTGTCAAAAGAGAGCATCCCCTCCACGCAGAGCACGGTGAAGGAGACAATGCTACTTCCAAATTTTGGGTTGCATTCAACTGCTCCTTGCTGATCACCACCCAACCACATGTATCAGCACCCAGTGTCATACAGGGTGAGGCACTGCCCTGAACGTTCTCCATTTTCTGCCCACTCCTCTTTTCCTACCTCCCACACTGAGAACCAGTTACCTTTCCACTCTCTCCGCAGTTTCCTCTTTTCCAGATTCTCAAATTTGGAATCACATAATATGCTGTTTTTCCATACTGCCTTCTTTCACTTTGTGACAAACATTTAAGCTTCATCCATATCATTCACGTCTTGAGAGCTTTTAAATCACTGTCTAATATTCCACTTATAGATGCGCCAGTCTGCTTATCCATTCACCTAATGAAGGCCATCGTGGTTGCTTCCAGATCTGGGCAATTATGAATAATGAATCGATAAACATTTGTGATCAGGTATTGTGTAGACTTGAGTTTCAACCCATTTGGGTTAACACCAAGGAGCATGGTTGCTAGTTCAAATGAAAGAAGGATGTATGCTTTGTAGGAAACTGCCATTTTGCATTTCCACCAGTAATGAATGAGAGTCTCTGTTGCTGCATATCCTTGGCAACCTTTGGTTCTATTGACTGGAATTTGGCCGTTCTAATAGGCGCATGGTGGTAATCTATTATTGATTTAATTTAAAATTTTCTGCTGACATGTATACTTATTTCTCATCTACGTCTTCTTTGGGGAGGTGCCTGCTCAGATTTTTTGCCTACCTTTTGAAATAAGTTATTTGTTTCCTTATTGTGGAATTTTAAGAGTGCTTTATATATTTTGAATACTTGTCTTTTATCAAATGTGTCTTTTGCAAATATTTTCTTCCAATCTGAGGCTTGTCTTTTTCATTTTTGAAGGAAAAGTTTTCTAGATCAAAATTTTAGATTGATTATTTTTTTGCTCTAAAAATGTTTGCTTGACCTTAAAGCCTCAATTTCTCCCTCTGTGGGTAAAGGGCAGGGGCAGACTGAAGATACTATGCCTCTCAGAGCCCCAGGGTATGGCCGTGCCTCAGAGGCCTCCCAAAGATTGAAACATTCATATGCTAGGTGATCACTCAAAACTGCCTTTGCTTCTGAATTTTTCTAAAATCCATACAATGGTATGAGAGAGATCAAAGCATTGAAGAAGAGAGAGAGAAGCACTATCTACTTTAAGATTTTGGACCCAGCTTCTCTTCCTACCCAAGGTGACTGCGGGCTTCTGCAGCCTTTTACTTAACCCACTTCTCGTTGACTTGGTTGCTTGTCTTGGATTTATTCATCTGGATGAACTACAAAATTCCTCCGGAGTCCTACCTCAGAAAACTGGGATTCACTCAGGTGTCTGGTCCCAATCAGACACCAGGAACGTCAAAATCTCCATCCCTCACCACCTCAGGGCATTTGGAGATTTTAGATATCAGAAGAATTGTTAGAGGAAAATTCTCTGCAGTATGTTGAGCCACTGAAGTAAATAATGTATAATTCATGTAACACTGGCTATGCATGTAAAAACACTGAGTGTGGCTTAGAAATCTTTACAAAATATATTTTATTATAAATATGAAAGTTAAATGTACTTTAACCAAAGAAAAAATGTTTGTCAAGGATATGTTTTGTTCAAAGGAGTATTTCTTTATTTTTTTTTATTGGTTCAACATAGTCTTACATATTGGATGGAATCGTTGTTACATGTTGATCCATAAATAGAATTCAACAAAGTAAGTTAAGGCTGATCCTAGTCCAGGATCTCCCCACCATCATCCATTCCCTGGTCTCATGTCTCCTCTGTAATACCCCCATTCTATAGATAGAAATGAGCATATACATGTATATTAACTTTTGAAATTTCTGAGTTTATATGTCTAGTATAGTTTGGCTTCTCACGGGAGTTGAGTGTACCTAGCTGTATTGATAGCCCTCCTTTCCCTCCTTCTAATTCCTTTCTCCCTCCCTCCCTTCTCCCCCACCTTCACAGTTAAA
Organism: Aplodontia rufa; assembly: GCA_004027875.1. NCBI lineage: Eukaryota > Metazoa > Chordata > Mammalia > Rodentia > Aplodontiidae > Aplodontia > Aplodontia rufa. Next base: position 62,322 of record PVKS010003674.1, read on the forward strand.
ATTTCACCAGCTTAAGTGAAAATTCAATTTTGGTGGGTTTCTTAATTAAACTTAGCTAACTTTCATCCTATCTTGGGTTTTAGTCTAGCTTCCACATACGAGAGAAAACATTTGGCCCTTTAGTTTCTGAGTTTGAAAAAAAAAGTTTCTGGGTTTGAGATATTTCACTCAGCATGATTTTTTTCCATTTCCATTCATTTAGCTACAAAATCCATGTTATCATTCTTTTTAATAGCAGAGTAGAACTCCATTGTATATATGTACCACAGTTTTTAGACCCATTCATTCAGCAAGGGGCATCTGGGTTGATTCCATAGTTTAGCTATTTTAAATTGAGCTTTTATAAACATTGATGTAGCTGTGTCTCCGTAGTGTGCTGATTCTAGGTCTTTTGGGAAAATGTCTAGTTGTGGAATAGCTAGGTCATAAGGTGGTTCCAATTCTAGTTTTTTGAGGAGTCTCCACACTGTTTTCCAAAGTGGCTGTACAAGTTTGCAGTCCCACCAAAAGTGTGTTAGAGCTCCTTTCTCCACACAAACCCCCCAAATCTTTTATTGTTTCCATGCTTCATTTTTTCCATTCTGACTTGAGTGAGGTGAAATCTCACTGTAGTTTTGATTTGCATTTCTTTGATTGCTCATGATGTAGAACATTTTCTCATGTATGCATTGGCTTGTTGAACTTCTGTTGAGAAGTTTCTCTTTAATTCTCTAGCCTATTTATTGATTAGATTATTTGCGTATTTAGTGTTAAGATTTTTTTAGTTCTTCATATATTCTGGATATTAGTCTCCTGTTAGAGACAAAGAAGGCAATGATTTTCTCCCATTCTATAGGTTCACTCTTGACACTCCTGACTAATTATTTACCCGTGCAGAAGCTTTTCAGTTAAATGGCATACCATGCATTGATTCTAGACTTTAATTCTTGTGCTATGGAAGTCTTGTTAAGGAAGAAGTTGCCTACACCAATGTGGTGGAGTGTTGAGTCTATTTTTTCTTCTATTAATTGTATAGTTGCTGATTTAATTCCTAATTCTTTAATCCATATCTATTTGATTTTTGTGCAGGGTAAGAGATAAGGATCTAATTTTAATTATCTGCAAATGGCTATCTTGTTGTCCAACACCATTGGTTTAACAGACTGTCTTTCCTACATGCTATATTTTTGCCCCTTTGTCAAATAATCAGATGGTGAAAGACTTGTGGGTTTGCCTCAGTGTCTTCTATTTTATTCCATTGGTCTTCATGTCTGCTTTGATACCAATACCATGATGTTTTTGTTACTATATCCCTATGGTATAATTTCACATCAGGTATTGTAACACCTCTTGTTCTTTCTTTCTTGCTTAGAAATGTTTTGGCTATTATGGGTGTCTTGTTACTCCAAACGAATTTGAGAATTGCTTTTTCTATATCCACGTGGAATGTCATTAGTAACTTGATGGGGACTGCATTGAATCTGTACAGGGCTTTTGGCAGAATGGCCATTTTAAAACTATATTGATTCTGCATAACCAAAAACAAGGAATGTTTTTCCATCTTCTCAGGTCCTCTTCAATTTCTTTTTATAATGTTCAACAGCTTCAATGTGGAGGAAATTTATTTCCTTTGTTAGATTAATGCCCAATCATTTTATTCTTTTTGAGGTTATTGTGAATGGGACAGATTTCCTGATTTCTTCTTTGGCAGAATTGCTGCTGGATTATAGGAAACCTATTGATTTATGAGTGTTGATCTTGTAACCTGCCTATTTGCTAAATTCATTTATAAGCTCTAGAAGTCTTCTAATAGAGCTTTTTGTGTCTTCTAGGTATAAGATCTTTCATTGGCAAATAGTAATAGCTTAACTTCCTCTTTTCTTATTCAAATCCCTTTGATTTCCTTCTCTTGTCTGATCAAGCTCTGGCTAGGGTTTCAAGGACTATATTGAATAAGAACGGTGAGAGGGCACAGGCTTGCCTAGTTCCTGAATTTAATAGGGGTCTTTCTCCATTAAGTATAATGTTGGCTATGGGTTTGTCATAAATAACCCTTACAGAATTAAAGTATGTTCCTTTCAGCCCTATCTTCTCCACAGTTTGGAGCATAAATGTGTGTTGGATGTTGTCAAAAGCCTTTTCTACTTCAATTGAAATGATCATGTGGTGTTTGTCTTTAATTCCGTTTAAGTGGTGAATCACATTTATTGATTTGCATATATTGAACCAGCCTTGCATTCCTGGAATGAAGCCCACTTGATTGTGATGTATTATATTTGTGATGTGTTTTGGATGTGGTTTGCTAGAGTTTTATTTGGGATTTTTGTGTCTATGTTCATCATGGAAATTGGTCTGTAGTTTTCTTTTCTTGATGTGTCTTTGCTGGATTTTAGTATCAGCATTATGGTTGCCTCATACAAAGTGTTTGGGAGGGTTCTGATCCTTTTAATTTCATGGAATAGCTTACAAAGAAGAGGTGTTAATTCTTCTTTTAAAATCTGGTAGAACTCTGCTGAGAATCCGTCAGGTCTGGGCATTCTTTTTGGGAAGGCCTCTGATAGCTGTTTCAATTTGCTACCTGAGATTTTTTTTTAGATTTTCAATGCCCTCCTTTGTTAATATGCGAATGTTGTATGTGGATAGGTATTTATCCATGTCTTCCAGATTATCAAGCTTGGGAGAGTGTAGTGTTTCAAAATAAGTTATGATTGTCCTCTGGATTTTGGATGAGTCAGTGGTGATGTCTCCATTTTCATTTCTGATTTTGTTGATTTGCTGCATTTTATTATTCCTTTTGGTGAGCTTGGTAGAGGTTGTCATTTTCATTTATTTTTAAAGAACCAACTCTTTATTTCATTGATTCTTTTTATCAGTATCTGTGTGTGTGTGTGTGTGTGTGTGTGTGTGTGTGTGTGTGTTTGTATTCTTAAGCTCATTGATTTTGGCTCTAATCTTGTTTCCTGCCTTCTGTTGGTTTTGGGATTGGATTGTTCCTCTTTTTGTAGTGGTTTGAGGTGGACCATATGTTTATGTATTTGTGCTGTCTTCTGATTTTTTTGATGAAGGCACTCAGTGCTATAAATTGACCTCTTAAGAATGCCTTCACTGTCCCAGAAATTTGATATGTTGTATAATCAGTATTATTTGTTTGAAAGAATTTCTTGATTACTGTTCTCATTTCCTCTTTGATCCATTCTTCATTTAAAAGAGTATTATTCAATCTCCATGTATTTATGTACTTTCTGTTGTTTTTCTTGCTGTTAATTGCTAGGATCATGCCATTGTGGTCTGATAGGATACATGTGATTATATCAACTTTTTTGTATTTTCTATGATTTCCTTTATGAACTAGGATATGATCTCTTTTGGAGAAGGATCCATGTGCTGCTGAGAGGAAGGTAAGCTCAGCCAATTTTCAATGGAATATTCTGTAGATGTCTGTAAGTCCAATTGATTGATAGAGTTGTTTTGGTTAGAGATGTCTTTATTGATTTTTTGCTTTGATAATCTGTTTTTTGTTGATAATGGTGTATTATATTCCCCAAGTATTTTTGTGTTGAGTTTAATAAATGGTTTAACGTCCTTGAGAACTTTTTCCATATACTTGGAAGGGTTACAGTTAGGGGCATAAATGTTAACTATTGTTACATCTTCTTGATTTAGTGTTCTTTTTATTACATGTAGTGACCTGGGGCTGGAACGGTGGTTCAGTGGTTATGGCGCTTGCCCAGCATGCACAAGTACACGGGCTCAAACCCCAGCAACCCACGTACACAACTAAGTGTCAGAGCAACGAAAGCCATGTGAAAAACTCAATAAAAATTGATCCTTTCTGTCTCTCTCTCTCTTACTGTCCTTCTCTCTTAAAAAAAAAAAAAAACGTAGTGACCTTCTTTATTTCTTCTAATTTTTTATTTAAATTTTCTTTGCCATATATAAGTATCACAACAATGGCTTGCTTTCTTGAGCCATATGCCTGGTTGGTTTTTAGCCAAACTTTCACCTTCAATGTGTGCGTATCTTTGGCTGTGAGGTGTGTCTCCTGTAAGCAGCACAGTTTTGGATTTTGTTTTTTGATCCAGTCTGCTGATCTGTGTTGTTTGATTTGGACATTGAATCCATTCACATTCAGTGTTAAAATAGACGCATTATTTTGGTTCCCTGACATTGTGACTTTTGCTGTATTTTGTGCCATGTTGTATATATTTTAGTGAGTTATGATTTTATTGACTTTGCTGACTATGGACTTTGGGAGTTGTTAGCTTGTCCCTGTGTTTGAAGTTTTTCCTTGAGTATTCTCTGTAGAGCTGGTTTTGCATTCATCTATGTGGCTAATTTGTTCTTTCATAGAAAGTTTTTATTTCCCATAAAATTTGAAGCTGAGTTTTGCTGGCTATAGTATTTTTGTCTAGCAATTTTTTTTTTTTTGGGGTATTTGAAAAATTTTTTTCCACAATCTCCTTATCTTTTAGTATGACTTCAGAAATCAACAGTAATTCTTATTTATTGATTTGCCTCTGAATGTGACTTAGTGTTTTTTTCTTACCATTTCTAATATTATTTCTTTGTTTTCTCTGTTATTCATTTTGAAAATTTTGTAACTCAGTGAGTTTCTCATTTGGTTAGGTCTATTTCAGGTGCTATAGGCCTCTTGAATATCAATGTCTTGTTCTATTCTGCTATGAGGGAAATTTTCTTTGATTATCTCATTGAGAAGGTTTTTCATGTCATTCATTCGTTGCACAATGTTCTCCCCATCCCAATCACTCTCAGGTTATTTCTTCTGATTTCATCCAATACTTCTTGGAAATTCTGATCGTGATCAATAAGTTTTGTTCTTGTCTATCCCAATATGTTCAAGATTACTCCACCTGTCTTTATTGTGCGATGTTCTTTCTTTGAGAGCTGAAGTTCTATTTTCTACCGAGATTTCTCTGATATTACTATCTTCCATTGAACTTTGAATTTGCTTGACAGGGTTTTTCAGTTCTAAGGGCTTTGCTACATCTTTTCTTCAGTGACTCTAATTTTTTATTAAAATGGTATTTCAGCTCCTGTAATTGTTCTCTTATTTCCTTCCTTAAATCTTCTTTCAATTCTTTGATCATTTTAATAATCTGGTTATTGTTACTTATTACTAACTTTTCATCCAGGTCCCTATTCATGTACTCCTTGGATGGGGAGTTGTGGATTTGAGGAGGAGAATTGTTTCCCTTTTTCCGCATTTGTTAGTGTCTGGGAGCAGGGCCTGAGATCTCTCATTGGTTAATTCACTTTTGGACTATGTTGGTGGGATGTGGGATTTGTATTTCTTCACTTATTTGGGATGAGGTACAAATTGAATAGTACAGTTCAACAGCTGACTCCCTGACCTGTGAGTTATTTTTGACCTTTAAAATTTTCAATACCTCAAAAGATAAGGGAAAGTGTCAATGTGTAGAGCCAATGCATGTAATAGACAGCATTGAACTGGTTATATTTTTCCTTCTGTGGCTGTGAAAATGTTAATTACCACCTATGAGAGGAGTAGCAGGATTAGGAATGGTTTACCTCCAGTCTATAACTGTCAGACCAAATTTTAAAAACAAACACCCATTTTCCAGTTTGGCATTCACTTCAGATTTCCAGTATTTCCTACATAAGGAAAAACGGACTTGAAAGCCAAAGAGATGGGATAGGAAGGTAGAGAGGAACTTGTGAATTTGGAGCAAGTGCAGCAAGAGAGTAGACATGATGTAGAACATTGTAATTTTAAAATAAATGAAAAAAGAAAGAGGAAGAGACTGTGGTAATGACTTTAGAGGAGGGTGAAAGAGAGGGAATAATGTTTAGCTGTTGCTGGAAGAAAGCAAAGAAGGGGGCAGCAGAGAAGCTCACCACCAGGAAGCTATACCGCACAAAATGTGATGGTCTGCAAGAACCCAAACAAAAACAAAAGCTAACCTCAGAAAAACAAGCAAAGCAAAAGAAACAAGAAACAAGAAACAAACAAAAAACACACTAAACAGAGAAACCAAATCAAAGCAAAATAAAACAAAACCAACGTCTTAATGGAAAATTGGGAGTTATTTCCACTGAGGAGGTCAAAATAGGCAGTGTGAGTTGATGATCACCTCTGGATCATGGAAGGAGACACTTCCAGGGTATAGTTGTTGGAGGGCCTGGCTTTTGCTGTTCTCAGCCGGAAGTCAGATTCCCAGGCACCTCCCAGTATTCTTGTCATACTGCCCTCAGTATGACTGCAGACCTTCACTGCCACTGTGAATACCTCCTTTCGGCTTTTCTGGGTTGAGATCCTGGGCACTTTTGTGACCACTTGCCCAGCTTCCTGTCCCAGTTCATTCAAGGCCCCAGAAGTTGCTGGCAATCTTGTGGATCCCAAGGTATCTACGAGGAGAGCTCACTGATCCTGGGGCTGTGGCTCCCCTGAATTCCTAGCACCTGGGACAGATGACCCTTGGAACTCGGGCTCCTGAAACCCTCACAGGCCCAAAGCACACGTGGCTCCTGAGGCCATCTTCACCTCAAATTTGTGGTACCTGAGAGATTCTCCTGCCCAGAATGCCCATGGCTGTTGGGAATGACTTTGCCCTGAACTCATGGGGTCTGAGGCAGTTAGACCACAGGGCCCCTGGGGCAGTCAGCAACTATTGGTGCAGCCCCTGGGGCAGCCTCTGACCCACACTCACAGCTGCTGGAGTGGCTGCCTCTTCTGCCCTCCTTCTCAAGATGCTGATCTCCCCGCCTCTCTGAGGCCAGTATGTGCACTAAAGCAGACCCTGGGTTCAGCCCTTCTGATAGCAGGATTCCCCATGCCAATTTGTCCTCCCTGTATTTGTGTGTTTTCCTACCTCCGTCTGTGCCAAGCCAGCAGCACAGCCACCAGGTGGTGGTCCTTGCAGTCGGAGCTGCTTGGCCGCTATGTGATTTTTCTTCCTTGTTTATTTTATCCAAGCCTCTGAGTCTCTAGTTTTCCTTTTTGCCGTCTAATGAGTTTCAGTGAAATTGCACCATTCACCCACCTTGCTGAAAGCCACTTCTCCCTCTGTTGATGTCCCATTTCTTGGAGAGATTCCACATGCAGCCCTCCTACTGGACCCCATCTTCCCTCCTCAAATAAGTGTTTATGTCTGAAGAAAAATGTGGTGCATGCTCATTAATGAACATCAGTGTTAGTTTCACTGAGATATTCTTCTTAATTATGTGGGCAAATCAACCGTTGAAACGTGATGATTGTCACATGCATGTCACTTGAAAAGCAAAGATGAGCCAGGCATAGTGGCTTACTGCTGTAATCCCAGCAGTTTGGGTGGCCAAGGCAGGACGATCTCAAGTTCAAAGCCAGACTCAGCAATTTAGCGAGACCCTGTCTCAAAATAAAAAATAAAAATGGACAAGGGATTGCTCATTGTTTAAGCACCCCTGGGTTTAATCCTGGTACCAAAAAAATAAATAAGTAAAAAAGCTAAGATGATTGGAAGAATATGTTCTTAAGTGTGACATGGTTGAAAAGGAGCCAAAGAGAAGACAGGCCACCTTCCTGCACTCTCCTCACTGCCATGAGAGCCCCTCCATGCAGGCCAGGTCATCTCCCATGGCAAAAGCAGGCAGCTTGGATTTGATCTCCAGTTGCCATCTGGTCACCAATCGTGCAGAAGAATGCAACAGCCTGAGACAAGAGATCTACCCATTTATGTTTCCATTTCGAAGTTTTTCTGAATACACATATTACCATAACAAAACAATTCAGAGACATTTTTCAGTATATTTAAATACTTCAACAAAATAAAAATTTAATTACTAATACAACAATTTTCAGATGAAAAAAATTTCACCTCAGCCATAAAATGTTAAGAGGCCCTTGGTAGAAGTGCAGTTGCAGCAGTGCCTAGGAGAATTCAGCTATAAATTAAAATTTAGAAGTCAATAACTTTTGGAAAATAGACATGCATTCGCAAATGACAGAAATCATGAAGATTTACTTATCAAAATTAAAATTCAATATTAAAAGTACTGAAACACTATTGTATTTACATGTAGCTGCAAATGTAAGATTAATTTTTTAAATTGCATCTTTTACATTCTCTCTTTTTTAAAAGAAATACCATATTAGCATATTTCCCTTCACTTATCAGAGACTGTTTCCTAGATACTGAAAAAACTGAAAACATTTTAATAACAGCCAAAGTGCTTATCCATTTTAATCCTTTTCCAGGAGAGCACAGGATTTGTCCCTGCTTTAGTGCAGGGCCTCTTGACTCCGGCTGCACAGAGGCCTGGTGTTTGCTGTGGTCTCTTGTCCACTGGGAGGTGGTCAGTGACACTATGGATCAGCTGGTGGCATCCAGGGAGGATTGCGATGCAGAACAAATGCGGGTTGAATACATGTCCTCGCAGGTCCAGCCAGCTCTGCTGCCACTAACAATTACCCAGGACAAGAGCACAGACACTTGAGCAGTCGGAAAGCTTGACCCGCGCGCGGCAGCTCATTTGGCTCCGCACTTATTCAATACAGCACTGCCCTGTAATTTCCCCTCCATTGTTATCTGTGAGCGTTTACACAGTCTCACCTTCATTATGTCCCCAGTTGCCAGCATTGGCTGTTTGTCACATCTATTGATTGCTCTCACACTGCAATTTACATGAATTGCTGGTGACTGTCCTCAGAAAATCCTATCTCCCTCTGAAGGGCTGGTGGCCGGTTCCCAGGAGCAGCAGCCATCACTGAAGGTCCAGTGGAAACCAAGGAGACACACAGGCCACAGCCAGCCTGCTCCTGGCTCTAGAGATACCAAGATGCTACAACCACGAGATGCCACTTGCGACCCTTGAGTTTCACCCAAGTTTTGAAGTATGCAGTTGAAACCTGCCTGTTTACCATGACAACAATATGCCACAAGCTATCACAGGAAAGTATGTCAAGATAGGATGGGCTGAAGGTGACATTCCCTTGATTTTTGTGTAGCAGCAGAGTAAGTACAGAGGAGGGACAAAGGTTTTTCTACTGAGGGCTTATGAGTATGATTTTTTACATAAAGAAACTTGTCTGACAATCATGACACTAAGAGATGAAATGTTCATCCGTTTTGGCAGACAAGGAGAGCACGGCTAACATCGCACAGCTAATAGCTGAACCTATGTGAATCCAGAGCTGCTTGGCTCTTGCCCTTGCTCGGTCCGTACCTCGTGCACACCTGTGCTGCATGCATCTCAGTGGAGCTCCTATGTCTGCTTTACCAGCTCCAAGTTTGCCTTGCACTCAGTCATGTCTCGTGAAATATTCAAGAACTAGTCCCCCTTTTTTCCTGCATCCTCTGTCAACTGCAGCTTTCTCATAATATTGATCATATCTCTTAACAAGGATCGTACGAAAATGAGACAGGGATTAATAAATTTTTCGTATTCTCTTGCCCCATCTTATTCTGGTCCAAACATTTAACCTGAGAAGGGGGAAAGGTATTCAGTCACTTAACATGGGCAGCATACAGTCAAGCAAAAGAACCACACCATTGAGGAATGTGGCTGAAAAAAAATCCCCAAGGTACCCAATGGATATGACATTGAAATTCCTAACGCACTGGTCCAAGGTCACCCAATGTTTTCATCATTATTTAGCAAACATTCATCCATCACTGAGCATGTGCCAATCCTTGATCTGACCTTAGAGGTGGGTGCTAATGTTCTACATCTCTACCAACGAGGAAAGTGCAGCCATGGATCACACAGCTGGGAATCCACCTGGTGCTGTCCTCTCTAAGCTGCGAACTCTTGCCACCACACGGGGCCATATTTCCCGGGTCTGGATTGTGCCCATCTATTGCCAATGAACCTGTAAGGTAAAGTGAGACAACACCTAGCTTGAGCAGTTTTCTTATCATTGCACGCAGGTTTCCATTGTTCCAATAGCTCTCATAATGTTGGTTTGTGTAATCCTTACCTGGACGCTTTGAGGAGAAACTGCTTCCCAGGGCACAGAAAGCATGCCAAGGGTCAGAGGGTTTCAGCTTTTCTATGGGAACTCCCCCAATCCCTCATGGTGAGATTTTTGAAGTCATGGATTGATATATAAGTGATTAACGAGCATTAAAATTATGAAAAGATAGCATCAGAATAGATTCCCAACTTGCTGAACTCTAGAGAGGTAACGTCCTTCTAAGAAAAACCTAGAGGCCTCCCAGCAGCTCTACCAAAATCATAAAGCTGATGGGTCAGGATTATGGAGTAAGCTTGCCAGAACTAAGCTAAGAAAGGCTTCCCCCCGAAGAAGCTGCTAGCTTTCACTCTCCAGCAGGAAGGAGAAGCCCAGGACGTACGGTGGCTGCAGGGGATGGTGTTTGTTTCGGTCGTTTCGGTCAGGCTCTGGGCAGGTGGCTCAGGGCCCCAGTCTGGTTGCTCACTCCAGCCTCCTGCGCTTCCCTCCTCTTTTGCGGTTGTGGTAGTGATGTGGTATTCGGTGCTGCTCTTTTGTGTTTCCCTTTCCTTTCCTTTTTTTCCAGAGGAATGAGAGGGCCATGGATTACTTACCTAATATATATTGGTGCTAAGAGCAAGGGTTGTGTACATGGATAGGTGGTTTTGACTAATAAGAGAATAAAGATGTGCTTCGTGGGATGCAGATGTATGGCCTGTGATACTGAACTGACACATGATAGTAAAGCCACCTTCTGAGGAGGGCAGCGCTGTCACAGACTTCATGCCCATCTGTTGGGGTCCACAGACATTTCTTGCCAGTATGTTAGGTTATCGTTCATAAGGACCACATTTGCTCTAGTAAGGGACATAATCGGTGGCTCTACTCTTAAAGAAACCTCCCACCCCTACTGTGATAGCCAGCTTGACTCCTATCCAGGCTCACAAAGACCAGACAAGAGGAAGGGACTGCAAAGAAAGAGTTTCCTGGACATCCCTGGAACCCAGCCAGGCATAGGCCCCAGGGGAGGCACAATCTAGAGTCGTACAACTTCCCAGTTGCACCTGCCTGCTCAGAACTAGACAGACGCCTTCCGCGTCTAGCTTTCCTTTTGCCCCAGCTTTCCTTCCCTCCTGTTACCCAGCATATGGATCTGTCATGCTGGTTTATTGAAATTAGTGCCACAAGTAGTTAAAATATCATGGTTCAAGCCATTTAAATCCTGAGACAAGCAGCTGTCCATTCATTTCTCTTCACGTGATCATCTCAGACTAAGGTAAGGGGGAAACCGGCAAACGGCATATTCGAGTTTCATAATACACACAGCCTGTGTCTCAGATAGTGGGAGAATCAAAGACACCAGAAGAGGAAATGAAGTGTTTAGACTTTGAACATCAGAGTAGAAAACTGAAATAAATTCATTACATCAGCTCGACTAGCTTAAATAACAGAAATGCATTCCTGACAGGTTCCCATCCCTCCCTTTCAATTTGTTACATTGGTTAACATCCCAAACCATTAATTCCATCTGTGTTTTGTTTCCTTCCTTTCTTCATGTCGACACACAGCACTCTGGGGATATGACATCATGCGTTTTGAAAATCACTGGTTTCCAAGAGAAGATTTGGAAAGTATGGAAAAAAATTAACTCTTTGAACAGTATTCATTTAAGACACAAAGGAGCAGCTAGGGTAGGCTGTGCTTTAACATCACTTAATGTAATGATATTTCTTTATGATTCAATAAAATATTAAGGTTTCACATTTCAGAAACCAGCAACCAAGGGCATTTTAAATGTAAATGTGAGTAATTGAATCTATCTAGCATGTTAAGAAGGATTATTTCGTGCCATTATTTCTCATATCCTGCACAAATATTTAGTAGTAAAATACCATACTTTACTCTATCAAAAGGTCACAGTTCTCATAAAACACTGATTCTGCACATTGACTCTGCAATGGGAAGCACCATCTCAAGAATGACCTGTGTCTTTAGGAAGAAATGGAATTAATTGATACAATTCACCCCAACAGATGGCTCAAGGTCATTTACAGTGCTTAATAGATGGGTCTAGGAGCCCGTGGACCCAAGAAATGGAGGTCTGTCCATGCAAGGCCTCTTTGTATCTCAAAGATGATCTTGATTTTAATACTTCTTCTTGATTGTAATTAAATCAAGTTAAAATTACTGGAATCTGAAGCAGGAGGACTGCAAGTTCAAAGCCAGCCTCCACAAATCAGTGAGGCCCTGTCTCAAATTTTAAAAAAAAGTCGGGGGGATGTGCTGGGGATGTGGTACAGTGGTTAAGTACCACTGGTTAGTCCATATTATGCCAAAAATCAATCAATCAATTAATCAATCAGTGCAGTATCTTATGTGACTTTGGCATCTCAGGGTCCATTCACAAAGACCTTGGTGTCCCCATTTTTTTCTTATTTAATCTTCATAGCAATTTTATGGTGTTCTCTTCCCTCATTTTACAGGTGAATTTTAGGAAAATTAAATGTAGTCTGGCTGAGCTTATGATTTTAAATGCAGGGCATGGATTATTTTTTTTAATCTGTGTTTTCCAAGTAGTGTCCTTTTAAACACTAATACAGCACTCAAGTAAGTTTTCTCTTGAGGGTAGAAAACATACATAAGCAAATTAAAATCTGTGTGATATTCTCCCATAAAATCCCTGGATTCCCAAATTATTTTACAAAAGATCATTTTTTTTTCTGGTGGTTTTGTGGCAATGATCATCATTCTTGGAACTCTGAAAAAGATAATTTGCAAATCTGGTCTGCACCGTGTTCACTCTGGAGATTGCTAAGTATGCATTTGGTGTTCTCAAACCATAGTCATGCCTCGGAGAAAAATAAGAGAACAAAGGGAAAAATAATTGCAGTAAGAGCATTGTTTGAAGAGCATTTTCACATTGAAGACTCTTCTCTGCTCCCCAGGACCTCTCCATTGTCCCAGCCCTCCTTACTAGCCTTCTTCCACACCCTTCCATGAGAATGTGAATAACAATGCATTTGATATAGTAGATGTTATCGCAAGATATCATTTTGCAATACTTCAGGTCTCATAGCCAGGTTCTTTGATGTGAGTTATTTAAATTTAAGAACAATGGCTGAAGATGAAAGAGTAAAAAAGCTCTCATACTATTTCTTTGTTTATAAAAATAATAACTTACTGTTGTATGTGATGACATAGTGAGTCAGCAAACATAAATATCTCCAGGGAAACTTTTGTTCCACTATTTTCCACCTAGTAAAATTGCTAGATGGGTGGAGGGAATATTAACCAAAATTTCAATTCTAAATAAGCAGTGTTTATTTTCATCAGTGTTCTTGTTTGCTTTTGGAAACCAGTAAAAACCATGTTAGCCATACTTTTAAGCTAACCATTTAGAAATGCCGATGTAATCATGAATTAAGTACCATAGTCATTGTGAGCTATATGAGCCATCAGGACCCCAAAAATTAAGAGCATGATTTTAGACAAATCAAGGAGGCATTATGCACCCTGGTATACAGAACTTGGGTCTCCCTTTTGCAGAAACACAAGGTCAGGTCAGTTGTGGTCTAGGGGATTTCTTACACATATACTTTTTGGACCATGTTGGAGCCTTCTATTTAAGTCCTGGCTCTTCCTCCATCCCACAATGCAACATAAGTCCAGAGCCTGGGCAACCACAGCAGGAAAATGAGGATGACGAAGGCCACAGTGTAAGTAGGTTTTGAGAAAAAAATAAACTCTGCATGCTTGAGCATGAGAACTCAGGTAAGGGGCACTGTCATTTCTGCATTCAGTTCTAGTGGAAGTTATAGTCAATGTGAATAGCCAATATATCTATGCATACATGCATACATACATAAACATATGTTTATGTATACTATATATAAATATACATTTATATATGTGTGCTTTATATTTTATATATAATTTCTATGTTTTATATGCCTTATATCATCCACACAAGTATAGATTTGTTGAAGCTCTGTGTCACTATTCAAACTAGTTTCCTTTATCTCATGAAGGCTTATAGTAAGTTGCATCATTAGCCAATTTGAGGATCTAGAAGAATTCAGTGGAGCGCAGCAATATGAGACCCAGGCTGTAAGACAGAATGACTTGAGTGTGAATCCTGACTAATCATCCATGTGACTTTGAAGCAGTGGCTTCAATTCTTTGAGCCTCCCCCTTCCCATCTCCCAAATAACTATCATTTCAGTTCTGTTCTCACAGGGATTTTGTGGAAATTAAACAAGAACCACTGTACTATTTAAACTCTGTGATGTACTTTGAGCAGAGCGGGCACTGGGGTCAATATTGTGATGTATCTTACAAAGCACTTGTGCCCCAGGCTCAGCGTCTCTGCAGCGGTGAGCTAAAAAGACAGGGTTTGGACTGGCATGAGATAGACATTAAAGAAACAAGCAAAAGCATCGTGCAAAATTGCTAGCACATCCGGGGCTGACGAGAGCAACAGCGGAAATCTTGGAGTGCTGTGGATGAGTCCAGCCAGGGAGACCCGACCTGGCTACTGTTGTGAAAACTCCTTCCTGGGCACAGAAGCGTGGCTAGGGTGTGAGGACACACTGCAAAGGCAGCACTGGCCCTCCAGTCCAGCAGGGGGCTTCCCTCTCTTCCCTGCTCAGCTCTCCAGCCCATGGGTTCACGCTGGGCTGCACTTGGCTTTCTGGCCAGCCAGTGGCTCCTTGGAGCCTCACTGGTTGTATTTTGTTCTGTGGGAAGAACAGGGACTGAGCACAAACTAGTCCAGGACACACAGCGATATCTCCTGATGGGCAATGGGGTGATATTGTCTCCTGATCCTAACGCCTCATCCAACTGCTGTTCATCATCTCCTGCTGCCAAGCTGTGTCTAGGAAACAGACAAAAAAAGCAAAAAAGGCTCATCAGAAGCATGGCAGATTATCAGCATTGCTCATTTTAAGCCCTGCTTGCGATAATAGGATGAAACCGATTAAGAACCCTGCTTGAGGATAAATATGTGTCATTGCAAACCACTTCCTTAAAAACCTCTGCTCCTGGGATGAGAGACACACATTTTTGTCACTCTGCCCTGACTCCTATATCATCTCAAGCAAACGCATCACCACAAACAAAACAAATAAAATGCAGGAAAACCACCGATCTTTGTTAAAGTAATATTTGCATAAATTGTACACAATGTAAACAAATTTGGAAACTTCAAGAAAAGTGAAGATTTGCCAAGATTTTGATCATTTAAATTTCAAATCAGGATCTAACCTAAGTATCAAAATACAGGTTTCAACTTTGTTCCCCTTCCCACCAAAATCAGAAGAAAAATATAACTTGACAATTCTGTTTTCTGACAGCCCTCACAACCGCCTTAATAAAGCAAAGGTCAATACCCATCTCAGAGGCAGCCTCTTCGCTTTGTGCGGTGATGGAGACATGAAAGGGCCATTAATAATTCCAATAGCCTGGCAGAGATGGTGCATTTGTTTGCCGTGTGTCTGAAACATCTTCCTTGTGCGACTCAGCTCTGGTGGGTTTTATGTGGACATCTAAGTAGGAAGGCTTTGGATTAGTGAAGGTGTATCTTGCAGAGCTCAGAAGTTTTCATGGGGAGAGTTGCCCAGCTGCATTTCTACATGAATTTTAAGTGCTACATTCTTTCATACAGTAGGTTAAGTGGGCTAGACATATGCCCTCACTATTTGCTAGAAATTACCAGCAGGGCTAAATTGCGTTGCGGTGGAATGGAATAGTTGAACACAGTGCACTAGAGGGGTATGGGTTTGATTGACATCATTGTCTGCCATGAGCTAGACATTATAAACTTCTAAAAGTATAACATAAACTCTGCCTTTTTAAAATTGACCTGTAAGATTCTTTCAAAATTACTCACTGATCAACTTCATAAACAATCATAGAGTGATCAACGTACACTAGCTACATTTCTACTGATTTAAAAGTATGAATGAACTTCTGAAGTTGCTGCTGCTGCTATCCCCATTCTATGGAGGAGGAGATAGTTTAAATAACTTGCCAATACTCCTAGCACTAGAGTTAAGATTTGAAATCAAATTTCTTCTCTCTCTTCCCAGTGAAAACAGAGCTCTGTCAGCTCACCACCTGACACCATGTGAGCATGATAATTATTTCCAATGTTACTCAGAGCAATTATTTTTTCTTACATAAGGAAAATTACACAGAAAGGTCTAGACCTATAAGGACCTATAAGCAGTGGATAAAAACAGTGAGTACAGAAATGTTCGTGAGCCATTTTCTTATCAACATGTTAATGCATGCTAATGAAATTAAGAGTGCATGTTTTTCAAACTATCATTATTGTAACTAGTAGCTCATGTGCTTTAAATACAAGACACAATGATGATCGCTGGCTTACATTCCTTCTTATATTTTCCGTAAGTGTAGTTTTGAAACCTAGGATATCTATCCCTGAAAAAATTATAAATTGTTTCAAGCTATATCAATTTGCAATCCACCTCCTCCTAAATGCTACTTTCTTTCATCCAAATGTTACATTTGGCAATAAAACTCTATCAGATGAGAGCCCTGTCTGCCTTTCATGTCGTTTCCTAAATAAAGCAACACATGAAATCAATCGCTCTCTGTACAATTCAGACTCAGATCCTAACACCTCCGTCTTTACACAGTATCTTTCTTTTGCAAAGGGAACAGCCTGGGGATATGAAGGGGAGAGAAAACAACAATAAACAAACAAGCCAACAGTTAGACACGCGGCTCTGAGAAATAAATATCCCCAAAGAGGTTGTCTCCAAGGGAATTGCGAATTTCAGTCCCTTTCAGAGGAAGTGAGGTCTCAGTATTTCTGAGTTATTTCCCCCTCGACACAATGAGCATTATAATGACTTAACTAGTTAAAAACTGTTGGATCTGAGAAAACAGTCCCTGCTATTTTTGAGCACAGAAACTGTCCAAATGGTTGCAGCAAAAAGCCTGAAGATCCCAAGACAGGGTCCCTCCTGCACACGCCCCTTGGGCTTCTAACCAGCCCCGTGCTGTTCCCTCTGAGCAGCCTCTCTCTTTCCACCAGGTGCTGGGCAGCTCCGGTCCAAATGCGAGCTGAGTTTTCAGGCTGCCAGGGGCTGGGGGGCTGGTGCTGCTGATGTCAGAGCCAGCGGACAGTTGTGATTGGATCTAATTAGACTTCGCAGCAGCAAATAGACAAGCTCCCTGCGTGATTGGCTTCAAAGTGGCTGGTGCCAAACAACTAGCAGAGGTGCGAAAGTAGCCGCCGTGCACCGGGAGCCCAGAGGAAGCGGCAGCTGCGGGAGAGCTGCGCGGCGCTCGGGACCGGCGACGCACCTTTCCCAGCGCTTTCCGCCCGAGGAGAGGTTCAGCCCTCGGGCTCCCTTCGGAGCTCTCACCCAGCTGGAATCAAGTGACAGAGAACAATTGAGAGAGCGCGCTCGGTGCTTGGTCCTAAAAAGTGAGCCTGCTCTCAGCTCTGCAAAGGCAGAAGCACCGCGGCGGCGGCCACCGGAGCGAGAAAGGTGAAATTGCTAGAGGAAGAGCTCCTCTCCTGTCCTCCCGCCTGGGTCTCAGCCATGGCATCGGTCCTGGGGAGCGGCCGAGGGTCCGGAGGGCTAAGTACTCAACTCAAATGCAAGTCCAAGCGGCGGCGGCGGCGGAGGTCCAAGAGGAAAGGTAAGGAGACTCGCTCCGCGCTCGCTGCGCCCTGCAACTCTCCGTCTCCCTGCGTCCTCCCCGCGGTTTCTAGGGTTTGTCTATTTGGAGCAGCTGCACTTTAGGATACTGGTGGGATGTCCAGGCAGCGCAGGGCACAGGGGAGTTCACATCCCTTTGCAAATGGCTGGGGGCTCCCTCCAGCCCAGAGGGGACAGGGAGCCAGCGGCTGCTCAGCAGAGATGTTTGACAATGTCAGTGCCCGGGAGGAGAGCCCTGGTGGAGGAGCCTGTCCTTGGACAGGAGGATGTTCTCATCTTCTAGGGTCCACCATCCCCTCTCCATACCCCAGGCTGGCACTGCCATAGACCCTCTTGGAGCCCACTGTATCAAATGATGCCAAAGGAAACACTTACTTACGCCAACGTACATAAAAACGAGGGAATGAGCCCTCCTGGGGCCAGCTCTTCCCATCCAAATTGTCTCGGAGGAAGGAGTAGGCAAAAGCCTGGCGACCGCCTCCCCAAATAGGCTGTCAGTTTTTACTTAGTGTGGTATCCCGACATTGTGTAAATAAACACTGGGATGTGCAAAGAGCGCAGGGCGGGCTCCTCCTTGGAGAAATATACAGAAATTAAAACGTGCAAAGAAAAAAACATTACACCTTGTTAGCAGCAGAAAACCCTGCAAACCAGAAAAAGGAGAAAAAGCAACTGGATGACAGTTGCTGCTGACAAACTGTCATGCTGTGCCTCCTTACTGATGCTCTTGGAGACTGGCGGTACTGAAGTTGGTCCATGCCATCGCAAGCCCAGGGCTTCCTGCAAGGGCTTGTATAAAATTAGCAATTGCTCCAGTATAAGAAGCCATGTCCTAAAATTCCACCTTAGACTTGAGTCCACCGGATTCGAAGATCATTCCAACGCTGCCTCCTGATTCTCAAGGGGGGAGTTGTTACTGTTAGATCCTTATTATGAGTTTGCAGGTGTAGGAGAAAGTTCAAATTTATCATTATTTCAAATGTGTTGATTTTTTTACTAAAATGAATACAGAGCCATAAAGAATATTGTTAAGATAAAACTAAAATTTACACGATTTTCCAGTTGTTCTAAGGCAGAGCACATTGTTAAATGCACCTGTGATTATACATCCTCTCTGGAGAATTTTTGTCTTTGTAATGGTCTAAGATAAGTTTCTGTCAGATTGTTTCCTAACTGCTCTCTAACAGTCCCCAACTTCTTTATTACTTCTTGCAATTGTAGAAATTAGCCAGACAGTTTGAAGATTTAACTATCAATAGCAAACATTCATTAATTATGATCACGCCTCGGGACCACTGGGAGCAAATAGGGCCTGACAAGTTCCTTACAATGTTTCAGCGGCTGCAGTGTAGGGGTGATTTTATAATTATGGTTTAACTCTTCAGCTGACAAAACGTATGCTTGCTATTCACTTCATTATTTGAAAATGGTTTGAAACCGACTTACTAGTGTCTTTTAAAGACAATGCCAACAAAGTGACATTGTTGTTCAGAACATGACAGGATTGCATAATGAATGTAACTTTGAACACAAGAAAAAAGAAACATCATCTTTACACTTCAAGTTTTCATGTTTCCTAATATTTTTATTTAGTCCACTTAAATATTTAATATTAAAGAGTCTAGAGTAATATTTCCCAGCAATGCAATCTATAGAAATGCAAGCTGAATGGAAATTTTTACCTTTCTTCAAATTCATTTGCCTTACTATTAAATGTCAGACATACTAACTTAGAAAGCATTCATATTCATCTTGGGGGGAAAAATAAAAGAAATCCAAGGGAAGACTTTCTTTGCTATATAGCAATCCAAAATAAAATTCTTATGGCAAATAGCTCTTTGCCTTAGTAATTTTGACTAGACTGAGTCTCTTAATTTTCATAACCAAACTGAAGGGGGGCAGTCCATCAGGTTTCAAAGATGAGTTCATGTAATGGGGAGACTGTAGGGCTGCATTTCCTCTGTACCTACTGACAACTATCATGGTTGGAAAGAAACTGCTAAGTAGTCGCTTTTGGAGGAAAAGTTAGCAATTTCAGATGTACATAATCAAATCAAAAAATAACACAGCAAGCTATGAGATATGTTAAATGAGTATTTACATCTTCCTAGAAAAAATAAGTTTATATGCAGTTCCTAATTATCACAGATGCCTCTTTTTCTGTATTACAAAGAACAATGGTGAGTGTAAACTTGTCTCAATAGTCAGGCATCTCCACTGTCCCTGAACAAAATAGCCTCTATTTTTAAGCTAATCTAATAATGAAACTCTGTCCCTGTTACAATTTAAATTCATTGATGACTATTAAAGAATTCTAGTAAGGTTGAAGTAACTGAAGATGTTGATTATAAACACAGAGTAACTGTTCTTTTCCTAAGGGAATAATACAAGTAGATAAATGTTGACCTTCTGCCTATGAGATGTAAATTTCTCCTATTTTAACAGGAGAGTTGTTTTTGAGGATGTAGTCTAGCATTTAGTTTCCCAGTGGTGAGTGCAGTTTATTTTCTCTCCATGCACACCGAGTGGCTTTGGTACGATGAGACCCTTTCCATTATCAAATCTATCCGTGGGCTCTCCGGCCACAGCTGAAGTGTGGCAATGAAATCATAATTCCCTTATTGTTAAATACAATCCACAGTCCTGGAGATGAAGTGCTTCTCTATCCAAAGAAGGTTTTACTCATTGCTCTACAAAGGGCATAGTATGTATCTTCAAAAATCAAAAAAAGAAAAAGAAAAAGGAGCTTAGTCCCAGAATCACACTTCCAGGGGTTCTCTTGCAGAAGACTGCATTTCTGTCTCAGATAAACTTTGAAGATGATCCTCAGAATAATCCTCCCTTCGTTGCTTGATCAGGACCTAGGATTGTGCATTTTTACACTTTCTCCTTGTGAAATTTTTTAGTTGGGATTTTCTCTTAGAAATTAATTCCTAATGATTAGTATGTTCTATTTTCTATACAAATGAGAAATGCAAAAATTTAACTTTGATTTGAGAGAAAGTCAAGCAACCAAATTAATAAGAAGAGTAAAAAAAAAAAAACAGGAAAAAAATCTTACTTTTACGTACATGGCAAAGCAATGAATGTCCACATCGCACAAAACATGTGAGAGATGTCAATCCATCCTGCTTCTCTTTTATTTGGAGGATTTTAGAAAATAATGGTAGCACGTGCAGTTTGTAGGGACTTTTACCTGCCATCACTAAATGCCAATAGACTTCTTCGGGGCTCAACAAGAGCCCTGCAAGAGATTGCTCTTTCTTTTGTAGTTCTTAGTAGAATTTTGCAAGGTGATTATGCCCAACTAGATCTGTTATATTTTTATATAGGAAAATGTCTGCTTGAATTAGAAAAGAACTATGTATGACTATTAGAAAAGTATAGATTTTAAACAAAAATAATGAATGCAAAGAGTTAATCTTTTTCATTATTATCAGTTCAGTCAAATAATTTAACAGAACTCATCAATAACAGGTTGTTGCATAAAAATAAATAGCTTAAAAATGGATCAATTAATCTGTGAACCATGGCCTAATGTCGGGATGATATGTTTGAGGAATCTCATAAATAAATTTTCATTTGCTAAAACTAGTACACAAATTATGTTTTGTATATCTGGGATTTTCTGCCTTTTCTGAGTGTATTTTTGCCAACAGAAGTTATGCACTGATATGAAATGCATTTTGTAAATAGCATATTTGTAGTATCCTGCCCATTACCACATGCAATGTGTAGAATCACTGAAGTTTTGAAAAATGTTTAAAGTCTCTTTCAAGGCACATATATTTAGAAAGAGATTGGAAGACAATAGAAATTGAGCTGCTTCCACGGGGTAAATTGAAGCATAGTTTTATGTGAGGTGTCTCAATCTTTCATAAGCCAGAGAGGGGAAGGCACTTCAGGTAAGGATTTGAAATGCTTGCAAACCATTATTTGGTACTTCAGTTAAGTTGAATTTGGGCATTGGCACATGACAGGTCTTTTTTGCAGGCATTGGGAGGCAAAACAAGTTCACTTCTAAAAATTAGATATTTTTGCAGGGTTTTCAGTTTTTGGAAACTGAAAATAAATTTTGAGAGCACCATCATGAGGTAGCTTTATAAAAGGGAAGTGATGAATCACGGAAGGTAGTAGGGAACAGAGCAGGTTGCTGTATGCTGTGAAATGCAAATAAAAGTTGGCAAAAGAGACAGAAGAAGTAGAGCAGATGGATGGCAGACGCCAGCTTGTTGTGAAATGAAATTCCATGAAAAATTAATGAAATAGAAAGATTGTGCTTTGGATGAGGGTGGAGCGGCGGTGTGGCTCTCTATCCCCCGCAATGCCTGCGTGGTGAGGGACACAGCCCTTCTACACCGCTGGCTCCAGCCCCGACAGTCTACCCTGCTTATCTTGTTCGCTGACAGCTCAAGAGGAAGAACTGGGTTTAGTGATAAAATCAAATTGATTAAACCGTTAGCCAGTATCTAATTGTATGGGGCTTTTTTTTTCTCTTTCTTTTAAAATTTATATTGGTGTCTCTGGTTTCTAGTGACCCGTGTAATAACAGTAATTTGAGATTGCTTCGAGGGCATTAGATATGATGAGTGAACTTGAATTTAGAATAAAATTGTGAGATTCATGTGTCCATAGCTAAATAGTGGTGATGGGAGTATTGCAGAAAAGCCCAGACAAATGTTACATACAGAAATATAGAGGAGGAAATTGTAATCTTCATTTTTGAGGCATAGAAGGGTAATTTATACCCTGTAATTATTTAGTGTTCAATTTAACAATTATGTAGCTGTCTGTTGTATGTACACATATATGTGTTATTATGTGTATATGCACAGGTGTACATGCAGAAAAGACAACCGACACACATGTGTAATTTTTATACCTGCTTGCTTCTTTTTCTAAAATGCTAGAAAGTCAGTGTCAGTATTTTTGTAATCTGAGCAATTTGAAGCAACTCCTCAAACTAAGAACAATTATACTATTCTGGTCTTCATCATTTAAAAATATTATTTCTAAATAAATGTTGCTGTGATAAATTTGACTTGTAATTGCAAATAAAATTTTTAAAGGGGCAAACTTCTGTGTCATAAGCCAAGTTTTCTAAGCATTTACCCATTTTGAAAAAAAAATGATATTTTAGTACAAGAAAAAAAGCAACATAGCAATGCACACGGGCTCATGTTGCTAAGTGTCTTAAAATAAAATGAATCTAAATTAACCTCTATCTTCATAATTAAATTGTTTTCCTTCACTCAGAGAAACATATGCTATAAATACTTGATCATGCAAAAACAACTATTTACTCTTAGCTGTTAGTATATCAAAACTCACTTAAGAATATACCAATACCAAATAAGGAGACATCGCTTTGAAATAGGGAAAAAAAGTTCTCTTTCAAATTTCCAGCCAAATGTAAACCTGAAACACTCTTGTTAGACTGTAGAAGGTGGAGATGGAGAGGTACATTGAGAAACAGACAAGCCGACTGCAAGAACTTCTCTTTCCCTTGCACGCATCACCACCTTGATCCAAGACTTCCCTGTGTGGTGGTGCAAGCTGAGCTTTTACTACTTATTTATTTTGCTTGGGAGGATTGAAGGTCAGGGCTACTGCGTCTGATTTCTTGGCTGACTTAGTATTCGTAATGTCATAGCAAACACGGCTCTTAGTCTCCAAATCTCCAACTGCACATTTATGAGTGAATCCAATAGCCCGGGAATCACAACCCAGAATTAGCAACATGGAAACTGACTGCTTGGTTTTTTTCTCGAAATTAAATTTATCACTGACAGAGATAATAGACTTTTTCTGAAGAACAATACGTACTTGAAAATAAAGAGTTAATCCAAGTCTCCTGGGTCTTCTGTATACACTGTGGATGTTTAACCATCTTTTATTCTAGTTATAGGTATTAAGTATGAAGGGCAGAAAAATAATTACATTTTATTACATTATTGATGGTGAATGAATATAATTAGCAGCTTGTTTCTGGTAAGAAAATGGCTAATAAATGTCCTCTCTGTGTTGAAAAAATACAAATGTATTGGAATTCACTATCATTCATTTTAAATTACAAAAATTGCCAATACTAAATGTTGACTTCTTAATCTGAAAAACAAGCAAACAGGTCATTTAAATTTTTTGCTTACACATGAAGGAGAGGATTTTATATTTCATGGAGAAATGTGTCCAATAAATGAAGCATTCATATAAACAAAGAAAAGTAGCATTCATGTTTAAGATTGGAGAGAAATACAACACAAATGACTTTTAGATTGTAAGGTATTTCTTTTGGATCCCTAAGAAATTAAAATCAAAAGCTTTTGTGAACTGTGTACTATTAAAACGACAGGACCTAGGGGGGCTTCGGCGAGCTGCTTTCAGTGCAGGAGAGCAATTAGAACAGTCATGTTTGTGTAACTGCTAATTCAGGTCTAATGTGAATATTCACCCTAAGAGAAGCCTCTTCACACCTTGTGCGATCCAAATCTCCTACAAAATGAAAAGAAAAATCCAGCAGCTTAAATGCAAAAGTTCAATAGGGCAGGTGTTATTTTTAGTGTAAGTAGCTGCTCAGTTGTTTTAATGCTATAACTCAAGTCTGGTTACCTTCATTTCACTGGTCGTTTTTATAACAATGTCAACAGATAATTCATTTACAATAGACCAAGGTTTCCTCTTGTGCCTGCTGTTTTGCCATTTAAATTTTTTTAAAAAGGATAATACAGCTCAGAAAAAAAAATTGTAAACCCTCTTTCCTGAGGTCTCTAATAGAGTGAGTGAGTCTTAATGCCTCAGTCATAGCTTCAACACTTCCAGATGTTTTGCACAGAGTAGAAAGTATTCTTTTAAATACCTTCACTAGGATGTGCTTTGGAGAATTTCATAAATTTAATTAATTTTTGCTGCTCCATTTATTTGAGATGAAATCCCTGATTCTTGTTTCTTACTGCCTCATCATTTTGTAATGTCTTACATGATTTCTCAAATATGTCTTCTCAAATGTGGTATTAAAACTGAGTGGGGCACTCAGTTTTCTCAGGCTGCGACTATCTCTAGTAGAAAATGCTAACTCAAGTCAAATCCCATCTCATGGTTAAAAAGAAACACAAGAGGGAAGGCTGCTGTTTCTAAGAAGCAGGGCTTGGGGCTCATAATAAGCCTGGACAAAGAGTAAACATAGGATGCCAATAACCGATTAAAAAACAGATTGTGCTAATCAAAGTCCATCGGAAGTACACAGCTTTCCTCTCTTTAAAATCAATGCAATTTTTCCTAAAAGTTTAATTGCATTTGGAAAAATGCAATTTAATAAACATGACAGAAATGTCAGCAAAATAGATTTTGACCTCCTCAAAACCCCAAGTCTGGCTGGGTTCACTCATCCCTGTCTATAACAGATGCTGCCCTCACATTGGGCTCCTGGCTGTGAAAATAGCCGTGTCCTTAAAGGAGATGCCCACCCTCTCTGTGTTCGACTGTGTTCAAGCCGATGTACTGAAACATAAAATGCATACAAATCCTCAAAGGCACAGACATCTGACATGCACTGTTTTTTAAAAAAAGACATAAGCTGGGGGATAAGCAACAGATTATTGAAAAATAGTACATTTTACTAATTCTCACGTGAAAAAAAATTGGTGCTATAATTTAACCACAGGCATGAAGATATTTTGTTCATGCTTCAACTCTAGTATTTCTTTAGTGAAAACTTATGAAAAGACGATCCAGATTCTAATAGAGTTCTAACAGAAAATGACTTGACTTGTTAATCCAAAGCAGAGTTCAAGGAGAAATTTTCAAAATTCAAATAATTCTGGACTTCCAATTTTCTCTGTGAAGAAGAAATAATGTTGAAATAAAAAATCATTTGTTAGATCTCTAGGGAAAATACTAGAAAAAGAGTGATATTTGCAAAATCTCTGAGACAGTAGCATGGGGAATAGACTCGCTTTGACAGTCCTTGAAAGATACTGAACTAAGTGCAGCTACCTTTCAAGGACTATTTGATGTGTGTCTAGAAACATGTTACTTCGCTACCCATGCCCTGCCCACTGTCAGAACCTGCAGATGGGTGTCAACTGAGCACAGACTGAAATGAAGGCATATGTATTTTTTCAGAATTTAGGTAGACAACATCATTTATTTTAAGTCTACCAAATTTGAGAGTTCATATGAATTCATTTAGTCACCTGAGACTTTAATCCAATTGTTTTATCAGAAAAATTAAAGTCATGACATGGATTTTTGCTTATAGCTGATAAGTAAAATTTAAGTCATCACAAGGTACACTTGTGTGTTTTGTGTAGATTCCCAATATATGCAGGTAATAAAGAGAAGACTGGGTTTAAAATGCGTGAGCATTTATTGAAATATTGAATATTGAAATATTAAAAGATTCTTTAACTCTGGAATAGCAATACTCTAATATGAACTAAAAAAAAATCATATACCTTAAAAAAATCTTGCCTAAACTTTTGAGGGACAAATTCTTTTGGAAAAAATGTTGGTCTGTGACTATATTTTTCAATATAGAGGAAAACAGTAATCACTTAGTTATTAAACTTCCAAAATGACATCAATTGAAATTTCCCTGTGTACATATTTCACATGATGCAAGAGAAATCTTTTTGTCTCTGTCCCAAGTATCTTCTTACACCATAAACCAAGAGAGAAACACCATGGAGGCACAGAGGAGTTTAAATAGAGGGAGAGGATGAGCCAAAGAGAATAACTCAGAAGTTGCTTTCTTCCCATGGTTGGATTACAGTTTACCTCTCCTGAACTTTATTTTACATAGCTTTCAATATAGAAAAGACACTTGATTTTTTTTTCAGGGCTGTGGACCAAACTCAGGGCCAAGCACGTGCTAGGCAAGCGCTCTGCCACTGAGCTAAATCCCCAACCCCAGGACACTTGATTTAAAAACTATCAGGCATACTGTCCAACTCTACTCTTGTTTGCAGAGTTGCTTTAAACTTGTATGTGTGTTCAGACAAGATCTGTATTATATGAGCTTTTTAAAACTTATTTGTCTAGTTCTAGTACATCTCCAGTGCCTACTCTATGCTAGGCAAAGATCTAGATAGCACAGAGGCACAAGAAAAAAGAAAAAGTGGATATGCCCCTTCTCTCGGAGCTCATATTGTGTATCAAGATCAGGCACATATACATAAAGTTGAAACACAGAATGAAAATGAGTTACATGATCTCAACAGTGTTAGGTTCAATGGTATTTTTTAAAATATAAAGCGGTTCCTGTTCTTCCTTTAAAAATTGGGCATATATTGCATTTCCTTTATTATTTTGAGTGAAACTCCCAAATAAACCTAAGCCATTAAAATATAAGTTGTTCTAGGTTTGAACATTTTTATTCCTTCCAGAGTACCAAAACATCATAGCTACTGAATTAAAACTCACTGAGAAAATTGACTTCATTTTTTGAAAGAGGAATTTCTTAAAGAAATAGAACACTATAGTAGAAAGGAATCATTTCTGCAGAGATTGTGCATAGATGGTGTGAGCTCTAACAGCTTGGATAAGAGAGTCATCAATGTAGGGTTACATCCCCCAAACCGTCTTGAGCAAAATGAAGTGTAGGAAAGAATAGTCTCTTCAGGTCTTGGTTTGTGAAACTACCTGCAAGTTTGCATGTCACATGTGACTCCCCAAGGCTGGGTGTCCTCGTATACATCTTTGCATTCCCCCAAATTAGCACAGTGGCCATTTCATTGTGCATCATCAATAACCATTTGTTGTAAAATTAATTATCAGCTATAGGTTGTAAATTTTTAAAGTTCACTGTCCGATTTATTTTGAAATGATAGTTATGTAAGCTGGAGTTTATCCTTCCAACAAGCATTTATTGAACACCTAGATTTGTCAGCCACCATACTAAATGGTAAGAATCTAACAGTATTGGAAGCTCTGAAAACTGTTCTAAATAGACAGAAACTGAATCTCAGTGCAGTTCTGCCTTCTCTGTAGTCTATATTGCAGAGATTTTTCAAAACTCCTCTTTCAGAAAGCAGGGGAGGCGCTTGTCTCTTGTTTGCTAAACCAAGCCTCTGATGATTGGCATGCTGATCGCCCATCGGTATTTTACATGCAACGAATGAGACAAAACTCTCAGATGCAAATGAATTCAAGAAATCCCCAAATATCTCTCAGGGAGCAAGCCTTCTAAGCCTGAGGCCCTCGTCTTAGCCTTCTCTGTCCCCTGTTCTTCCAGAATGGGCACCTGCTGTCTCCGTAGGAAGCACATGCCACCTGTTGACCTCCCACATCTGTATCTGGCTCCCTGATTTCCTCCTCTAGGTCCAGGCACTGCCCCATGTCTCAGCTGCCATCATTGCTGGGGGTAGGGATCCTGTCTCTCTGTGCAATGCAAAAGTCTGGTACCCAGCCCGAGAAAGTCACTTACATTACAGACTCTTACTTATAATACAGCCTGTATTTTTGGAACCAAGGCTGGCACCTCTTTGCCTGCAGGTCAGCTAAAGTAGGATGAACACTCACCCATCTGATACAGTTTAAGTAGAGCTCATCTATATACTCATAGACGTGCGGGCTCACTGACATCCACTGAGTATCGGGAGGTGGGGTAGACTGTGAAAAAGTTCACTGCCGCTGAACTTGATCCTTGTTTCTTGTAGACAATATGATTCTTGGTCTTGCCTTTTAGATAACTTCAGAATCATAGCTATCATTTATCTATTGTCTGTCAACTCTATACTGTTCATACTAAGCAGCAGACATCTATAGAAAGCACACTGAAGCTGCATCACTAGACGACAAAATTGCTTAGTTGGTACTGCCTGTGGATCTGCTAGTTTCAGCCTCAGAAGTATTGGTTGCAGTAGTTAGATCTTGATATTAATCTACAATCAAACTTGGGAAGGTCTGAAAATTTGGCCATCATGGAAACTAAGATTGTAAAGCTGACCGTCTAAGTCATACGATGGACTGAATGCTACATACTGCTTGCAAATGTTTATGCATAATAAATTAGAAATTTCCCACAGTTGAATTTGGTAAGAGCACCCCGACTCTTCCCTATGAAATCACTTTGTCCTGAAGTCCATGTGGCTGAGGAAATTGTCCTCGCTCTCCATGCATGGGGACATTTCTGCTTCTGGTGTTCAGGCTGAGATATTCCTTCCATGTTTCCCAAGATGGTTTGACTCATCTCTCTCCTCCAAAAAGTTATTTCTTTATGTCAAAGTTCTTATCACCAATTTCAAAATATCTGTGACTGAGAATATTCTAATTTCATATACAAATGCAAATGACATCATCTTCCATATTTTAAAGCATGTTTCCTTCCACTACACTTCACAAAAATAATGAAAAAATAAAAGGAAATAAATAAAAAGAAATAGACATGACTGTCATACTAGCTATACTACTAACTTCACAGGGTACTCCTTTTACAGATAAAAGTACATTAACTGAAAATTCATGAAATTGAATATATCAATTTTACAAAATTTTACCTTAGCTCCAAGAATCGACACAACATGCCACCCTAGGGAGGCAGCACCCTAAAACATCCTAAAAGTTGACTCTGCTTTAGTGTTTTCAACAAGATGCACTTGATTAGTCAAGGGCCAATCAGCACCCTGTTTCACAGTTACTTAACCAGCTACCCATTTGGCCCCTGGGCAACATGAATTAAACATTTTAACTCATAAATATTCGTTTCGAGTACTTACCCTATCTTAAGAGCTCGGAGAACCTTAGCTCATTTAACTCTCCAACTACGTAATGGCATAGTGATACTTGCTGTCTTCATTTTGCAGAGAAAATGCCCAATTGCAAAAAGGTTAGGATAGGAGCTTGAGGCCACCCTTTAGGAAATGACCCCATCAGGCTTAGTGGTTCTCCCCAGTCTCAGCAATGACACTCTTGTTCATTGGATATTCTGCTGCCGCCTTCCTGGGTTAAGTGCTGCTGTCTTACAAAGGGCTGAGGGGGCTAGGGCCACTTTTAACATAGAACTCCTGAATGAATTTATTTTTTCGTGTGTTTTCTCTTATTACTTAATGCACCCCCAAGCTTTGCTATGACCCCAACAGACTGTAGATGTCAGAAGCGCAAAACTCAATAGGACCAAAAGGACTGGAGTAAGGGGACCGCACCTGGCTTGCTGCTGAGGACCCAGGCTCTGACCACACCCTCCAGGTGCTGTGCACAGAAGGAAGTTCAGTGGGTGCTGGCCTCTCCACCAAGTCGGGGGTCACCTCTCCTATGGAGATGCTTGTAAGGGCCTGAGTACTGGCTCTTAGGGATAAAGGCAGTCCTGGCAGAAGATGTGCTCTGATCTCTCAAAGTGAAGGATGCCTCACCTGATAGTGTAGTGTGATGGTCCCCTTCCACATGACAGGGCTTCTTTTTTTAAGTAGAACGGTGACCTGTCAAAGACTTTTCCCCTTGTGATTCTCCATGGGCTAGGCTCAGAGATGGGTATAACCAAGAGGACAGTAGCAAAAAGAGAATGAACTTGGGTGTCATACGTGTGTGTGTGTGTGTGTGTGTGCACGCACGTGTGTGTATCCACTTCCAAACTTGGCCATATGATTATCAACGCTAAATTCCAGAAATTTCTTTCTGTTGAATCACTTCCTTATCTATAAAACATGACATGTTCTGAATTATAAGAGAGTGATATGTGTATGTGAGAGAATGAGACTTCATTTTAACGTGATCACCCCCTTAAACAACTGTCTCCAAATATGGTTACATTCTGAGCCCCTGTGGTCACCTGCCTTTAGGGGAGACACATGCAGCCCCTGGTAGACAGAAAACCACAGTTCAATTCATCTTTGCCTTTGGAGATGGTTCCTAAAATCTAAAACATACAGTAAGGGTATCAGCACTCTTTCCCAGAAAGTCGATTTCTACTTCAATAAGCACAAGAAAATTCATGAATTCCACTGTGTCACTGTAAAATCTCTTGTACATAAACCATAACATCTCCAAGGGATAGAAAATACTTGTATAAATTAACTAACATCAGATGTGATGAAATAATGTCCATAAAATAACCCTAGATTACTTTGTCCAGTTGTTGCTTCCAGGGGAACGGAGTACATGTGCATGGCTTCTCCTGCACCATGGCTCTTCTGCTGTCCCCCCCAATGACACCTGCTTTTGGATTAAAGTGGTGGGAATTGTCAAAATTTCTCCTTTTCCATCCACAGTGTAAAAAACTGGAGGACAGTTTCTTCATCTCCCCCCTCCATGGCTTCTTTTTTCAACTTGAATGTATCTTTGTACAGGGAGGTAAAAGAAAACATAAAAGAGGGTTAACTAAACATCTCTGGCTTATGGATGGGAAAAGTGAGACCCAAAGAACATACACAGCCATTTCAGAAAGCTTGGTAGGTAGTGACGGAGCACAGTTACATCCAGATCCTTGGAGTTTCAATCATGTTCTTGGTTTGAGAAGGGACCATGGCCCTGTTGCGGGATTGAACACATGGGGAAAGAAAGGTCCCCAGGAGAGCACAGGCTGCTGGGAGGGTTGACTTTCCTTGTGAGAATGAAAAAAATGCTGGAGGAGATGTTCTCGGAGAAACATGGAGTTGATTGGCACTTAGGAGACTCCTGTGGAAGAATTTCCACCTTGACTTTAAATCCAGTATCACCGAATCACTATGCTACAAATGCTATGATATGAAGCCACAGTACAAAGGCACTTGGATGGAAAGATTTATACTTTGATTTCTAGGAGGATGCTGGACAGCATGCAACCAAACTGTGATGTCCAGGGTCTGCACATGTACATAAGCACATGTGTAAGTGCATGTGTCTGTGCCTGTGAAAACAAATGTGCACCTTTCTACTGTGCTTTGGTTCTGTAAGGAACATCAATAATACACTTTTCTGATATAAACATTAAAGGAAAACATAGAGATTGTTGAACCAAACTCACATATGCAAACATATTTTTTCAAATATCTATAATATGTATATTGAATTTCAAAAAAATTATTAATTACAGTACATTTCAGGAATGCAATTAACTAAGGTTAGAGATAAGAAATTTCTACATTCTATTTCTCAAAAAGCAAATACAATAAAAGAAAGCCAATATACTCCAACACAATACACGTACACAGCATTGTAAACCACAAGATAAGTCTGTGTGATCACGTTGTAATATTCAAATCAGCTAATAGTTTACAATGAAAATAAAGCTTGTTATTCATGCAGCAAAAACCCTGAAACCAAATTTAAATATTAGAAAGTGTATTCATCAGATTTAAATGCACTTTTTGGTTTTTGCACATCTAGATTTACAATGAAACCATTCTGCATTACCTTGTGTGCATGTCTGTGTCTGTGTACAGGATGGTTTCATCTACTTTTATGCATAAACAATGAGTTTAATGCTCCAATTTCCTAGATTAAGCTTGTTCAGATTCCATGCCGGCAATACAAAGTTAAAATCAAATTCAAATCCTTGGTAAACATATGTAGGTAAACATATGTGTTCTGTTTCAAATTTAGTGAGTAAATGGAAGAAAAGTAGATTAGGAAATAAATTTCCATGCAAAATAGTCAAATATAACATCTGAACTCACTGTATTGTTACTGATTCTCTAAGTGTTTAACTTTTTTAAAAAAAAAAAAGGTTAAATGAAACTCTCCTAAGAAGTCACCCTATGCTCCCCCAGATAACAAAATGATATTCATCATTGAGTAGAGTACATGTAACCTCATCACACACAAAATTGACTAAAATGCCTCTTCTCATCTGTTCAAAATCTTATTTATACAGTTATTTTACATAAATACCTACAGGTAGGATTTCTGTATTTTTAAATTTTTAAAAATAAATCATTAGTTCTCAGTGACATTTTATTGATGATGGATCTATGAATATTAAACCCAATCGCCAGAAATGAAATGTTGACGCTCCCTCATGACCCTGAACTCACAGAAGTAGACTGAGCAAGCACTTTTTAGATTCCTTCTTTGGTCAATCATGTGGGAGTGAGGGACACTCCAGGTGCAGCCCTGGGAGAGGCACAAGTGCAGGGCAGCTCAAGGCACTGTTGTGCAAACCTGAGATCCACAGTTCCTTCAAGGGCCCCCTTATCATTCCAGCAATATTATACACTGGATGGAGGTTGCATCTGACAGTCTACACATCTGAATTAAATGGGCTTTTGTGAACTTGAAATTCTTTAAGCAGTCACCCTCTTACTATCCACAGAGGACTGGTTTCAGGACCTCCTTGGATATCAAAATCTGTGGCTGCTCAAGTTCCTTATAAAAAATGCTCTAGCATTTGCTTAGAACCTGTGAACATCCTCTCCTGTAGACTTTGAAATCATCTCTAGATTATTAGTAATACCTGATACAAAGCAAACGCTAAGTAAACAGTTATTAAACCGTACTGCTTAGGAGTAATGACCAGATTAAAGTCCCCATGTGTTTAGAACAGATGCAATTTAATTTTTTTAACATTTTTGATCTGTCATCATTTGGATGCATGGATGCTAAGCCCTCTGACACGGAGGGTCAACTTTATTTTAAATGGCGTCATGTGCAATACCCCTACTGACTTTGGTGTAATAACAGCTGTTTCCAAGTACTTAAAGCTGAATGTGTGGTGTGCGTGTGTGTGTGTGTGTGTGTGTGTGTGCGTGTGTGTGTCTTTTAACTCCATATTACAACTGTAGGCACAGCAAAGCCAGATTACTTACTATAAATACATGAAAACTGCATGGGCAAAGAGAAAGTATGTGGATAATTAGTTTGTTTTGAAGCCAGTTTTTGATACTTGTTCCTTCTGAATTATTTTCTATCAACACCAACATTTCTTTGCTCTTATCTTAAAACAAACAAGTAGCTTCTTGCAATATTTTGGTTCACTTTCTTCTCTTTGTCACTGTATGTTTTTCAAAGGGATTTCTAAGTCCACACAATTTGACGATAATGAGTTAATTACTATACTGATATGGTGGTCATCCCTTCTGCTGAGGTTCTCTTCAAGCTGAGAGAGGCGAAAACCATGGGCTTGAAATTTAAGTTTGCTAATTAATCTCTTCCTTCATTCAAATGAGCACTGATTTTGCTTTCAGTTATGTTAATTGTGTTCCTTCCTTACAAAGTCTTACAATTATATTTTTGAAATCATTTTCATCAAAATGAAAGGAAGATGAAATGGACAATGTTCAATGGAGAATCACCTAAGGAGAGACGACAGATGGCTTCATTTTCCAAGAACCTTTCATAGAGCATCTGTACTGAGCAAATCCTGCCACTCTATCAGGCACATAAAAATTAATAAAAGAACAATAATTATAGTACTCATTTATATGTCTTTTGTATTATGTCCTCTTCTTTCTCCACATTACATTGACTACTGTCCCAAAATTTGCCTCGCATGAACTGTCCCGCTTCACCAAATATTTTATAACAAGGGTTTCATGGGTCTAGGTTTGCCTGTACACCTGCAGTGTGGCGTTTATTAGGAATAATGTGCTAATCCATTCATAAGGATCCAGACTTGATAGTGAATCATACTGCCCAAAGTCCCACAAATAATAAAGCAATACTAAATAGCAATCCCACTAAATACTCTAATTAAAGACCCACCAAGATTTTTCATTTAACACATGTTTGCCAAAATGCTAATACGGTAAAAGAAAAAGCTAACATGTCAAATGCCCCCAATCTATGGCTCTAAAGAGGAAAAATGTTTCATCTGTGGATAGTACATTTTTATTAAAAGACATTTTCAAAAAAGTTAAATGATTTGAAATGTTGAATTAAATGGAAGAAAACGTGGTTTACAGTGATCACATTCCCAAACAGGGGTGAAGAGAAGAGGAGAGGGGGGAGTACACTAGACTCTGGATGCTATGGAGGATCCTGGGATAGAGACAAATGAAAACTATGCTTTCCAGGAAGCGACATGGTTAAGAAAAGGAGGAAAATCTCCCTAGCATCAAAATCAATGCTCAGTGTTTTCTTTATTAGGAATAAGTGAGATGGGAAGGAAATGTTCATTTTCTCAATAAAATATGCAGAAAACAGTCCCCTCAAGAGGTCAGCCTCATTTCTCACAGCACAAGACGTGGGTGCAAGTTGAAAAGGCAAAAGCTGAGCCCCCAGTCCGAAGACTGAAATGCCATTGGTGGAAATGGTGACCCTGCATGGTAAGCGAGGTGTCCAGTGATCCACCAGGGGGAGCAGGCTGCAGGGTGAGCCAGACCACCTGGCCCACTGCCATTGGTCCCACCTGCCATTGATGGAAATGGTGACCCTGCATGGTAAACGAGGTGTCCAGTGATCCACCAGGGGGAGCAGGCTGCAGGGTGAGCCAGACCACCTGGCCCACCTGCCATTGGTCCCACCTGCCATTGGTGGAAATGGTGACCCTGCATGGTAAACGAGGTGTCCAGTGATCCACCAGGGGGAGCAGGCTGCAGGGTGAGCCAGACCACCTGGCCCACTGCCATTGGTCCCACCTGCCATTGGTGGAAATGGTGACCATGCATGATAAACCAAGTGTCCAATGATCCACCAGGGGAGCAGCTGGCCCCACCTGCGCTAGGTTACCAGAGCGCGCATCACCCACTCCCAACAGCCCCTCCATGTCTGTTCCTCCCCAGGGTGATGCCCCTCACAGGACTGCAGGCCCAAGTCACAGGATGGGCCGAGGGATTCCACTGTGGACTCACAGAGACAGAGACCCAGGGCACACACCCCTACTCAGGTGCACACACTCAGAATGGAGCAAGAAGGGCGTTTAGAGTAGGGCAAAGGTGACATGTCCCCCAGAGCATTTCCAGGTTGACAGGGACTGCAGTGAGCAGCACACACCGGGCCCATCCTGGGTCGCACCTGTGACTTGGGCCTGCAGTCCTGTGAGGGGCATCACCCTGGGGAGGAACAGACATGGAGGGGCTGTTGGGAGTGGGCGATGCGTCTGGTAACCCAAGTCCATGAGATGGACTTTTTCTGGATGACTTTTCTGGTCACAAGCCAGGACAGAATAGGGAAAGCAGGACAGACACGATTCCCCCCAAATTAGTTATTTCCATTCCACCTTCTGTCTGCTTTAATGGACTTCATCACTGTTTCTGTAGTTTTCCTTAATGTTGGTTTCTGGTTGCTGTTGTTACCTTCCTTGCTCCCTCCTTCCTTCTTCCTTCCTTACTCCTTCCTTTCCTTCCTCCCTCCCTCCCTTTCTCCCTTCCTTCCTTCTTCCTTCCTCCCTCCCTCCCTTTGTCCCTTCCTTGCTCCCTCCCTCCCTTTCTCCCTTCCTTCCTCCCTCCCTCCCTTTCTCCCTTCCTTCCTCCCTCCCTCCCTTTCTCCCTTCCTTCCTCCCTCCCTCCCTTTCTCCCTTCCTTCCTTCTTCCTTCTTCCTCCTCTCCTTTCTCCCTTCCTTCCTTCCTTCCCTCTTTCTATTTACAGGCTTCTGCTCCTGCTTTATGTTTTTCCATTCCCCATTAAAGCATACTATGGCATTTAAATTTTCATTAATGTTTATTTTTTTATTTTATATTTAAACAATTTCAAAATCCTTCACATGCCACTCCAAGTCACCCTATAAGCCTCGGTCTGCATGCTTGCTGGGAGACCTGAGTCATTTCTAAAGCAGGATGTGAGGATGGGGGTGAGAGCCATGAGCTTCCCAGGGAACCAAGGGCCCCTGGCCACTGCTGGAAAAGCAGAGACCACAACGGGGATAGGACTTGCAGAGCCCATTGTCAGGGACCCTGGATCAGATCAGCACACCTGCTGACTGCCCAGGTTCCTTGGCAACCTAATGGGCCCTGGGAAAGCACTCAGTCTCTGTGACATGCACAAGACGCTGTGTGTGGTTTCTGCCCCGGAATTGTGAAAATTAGGCCAATCTGTGTCAGCAAATGGGAAGAGTGCAGAGATTTTCCAAAACAAAAAGCAAAACAAATGAAAAGAACACACAGCCAAACCCAGGTGGAGGCAGAAGAGATTTATTTCTTGGTAAAACCGAGGAAGCAGGCCCCATTTTCTGTCTTACAAGAAGAGAGAAAGGTTATGATCAGGATAAAATGAGAGAGAATGGAATTTGAAAGAATGGAATCTCCAGGGAATTTTCAGTGCTTTTAATCCAGCATATCCCAGTGAATTAAGGCTTATGTGTATTTTATTGTTATCCAAGGTGTATGTGAACTTTAGGGTTATTTCCTAGACATTTTGTTCTTGGAGATATTCTCCATGGTACCTCCTTGATATTCATAAGAGATATATCCTCAGAGATTCCAGGATCTTAAATCTGCCAAAACTTTTATAGCATGTCATTTCTCCCATGAAATGGGGTAAAGCAAAAGTTCCAAATGGACTTCTATGCAAGATGCATTTGTTTGATAAAAAAAAGTTTGAGATATTTTGATTTACATGGTTTTAACAGGTTGTTTTGCTTCAAGACTTCACAAAGCTAGTGCATATGGAAAATCTCTGATGAAGAGGCATATGCTGTACTTTCTAAAGTTATTTCAACATTTAACAATTTGGGGGGGCATAATACATACATCGAATGCTTACTAAGCATTAGCATCCAATGGGATAGCACTTAGAAAATGCCTACATAATTTTATTTTTTTTAAAGAGAGAGAGACAGTGAAAGAGAGAGAGATAGAATCAACTTTATTTTAGTTTCTCATGTGGCTTTCATTTTTTCAGGCACTTTATTGAGTACATGGTGCTGGGGTTTGAACCTGCGTACTCATGCATGCCTGTCAAGCACCATAACCACAGAGCCAGCTCTCCAGCCCCAAAAATGCCTACATAATTAATCAGCAGTACCAATAACGTTCACTAGCCACTTCACAATGGAATTTGCTACTATGTAATTGATATTACAATTTTCAATTTATCAGAAATGTCTATTTTCTTCTTAAGACCCATAATATTTTTAGAGCCTTTAACACCTTCATTACTGTCACCAACTATATTGGACAAGTATTTATTAGGCTAAGGGCTATTGTCTGGCTGTTCAGAATCTATATTAGCTTTCTATCTGGGTAGGCAGAAGGGCTGGCCAGCTTGTCCCTGAATTAGGGCAGTGGCACATGAGTGCCTAGTGGAATATGATGGGGCTCACTGAATAACAAAAGTGGAGGTTTTGCAAATCTTAGCCTGCAACCAGCATTCATTGTAGGCCTGTTGTTGTCCAGTAAAGGTGTTCAGATCTTGTGTCCAGTAGCTGCGGGAGAGAGGCGAGCAGCACTGATGGAGCATTGGCCTATTGTGCTCCTTCCCCTGTCTCTGGGACCTTTGGGAAACTTCCAGAGCCCTCACTTTCCCAGCTGCAGCAGACTTCTTTCATTTCAAAGAACCTCCATGGGCATCTGACACATGCTCCTTCAGTTTAAAACTAATGGACTGGGCTGGAGCGGTGGCTCAGCGGTTATGGTGCTTGCCCAGCATGCACAAGTACATGGTTCAAACCCCAGCACCCACGTACACAAAGAAGTGTCAGAGCAACGAAAACCATGTGAAAAACTCAATAAAGATTGATTCTGTCTCTCTCTCTCTCTCTCTCACTGTCCTTCTCTCTTTAAAAATAAACAAACTAATGGACTGCTTCAACTTCTTGCAAATGAGAACTAGGGTATTATTTTATTATCAGAACCTTTTTTTATTAGAATATAGAAATACAGTTGAGGGAGAAACATTATCAAAACAGTATCAATCAGTGGATATAAACTTTGTTATTGAGGGGAAAAACCAGATCATGGATATCCACCTTGAATTTTACCTTTTGCATTTTCCCCCAGAAGAGCTCATGCGTTGAATGGATAATTTGTGGAGGAATGACATCGGCTTCTGGGATGGTTCCCCCCTCTTCCAAATTTCCAGTCTCCTATGAGTTCTTCCTATACCCTCCCCCTCCCCATCCCCCTCCCTACACCTCTGAGAATCCTATAGAGCCATCCCCCTAATGTTCAGACAGTCATTCAATTTGCAGTTTTGCTAGGTTAGCCGTTAGCCCTACTGCTTCCCTAACTATGATAGCATCACCAGATGAGAGAAACCATTCGACCCTTGAGTCTCTGAGATTGGGAGACTTCACTAAGCATAATTCTATCCATCTCCATCCATTTGATTTCAAAAGACATCATATCATGCTCCCTTATGGCCGAGTAGTATTCCATAGTATATATGTACCAAAGCTTTTGTATCCACTCGTCAAGTGAGGGGCATCTGGGTTGGTTCCATA